>MQUG01001007.1:0-16591 GCA_007213375.1 Steinernema feltiae | reverse complement strand
AGCGGGCCCGGAGAGTATAAACTGAGGCCCGGCCATCTAAACTGATGTTCCCTCAAATCAAAGCTCTTCTGGTCTGCAATATCAACAGAAAAAGGAAATTCACGTCGAAGCTTACATGTCATCATTGTGGATTGTCGTGAAAAGCAATTTTCAGACGAGCCAGGACGAGACCACGGAGACTTTGATTCGAGAAACTGTGGCTGCGGAAGCGTAGTTTAATGAACATGACCTCATTTATTATCCACAACTACGAACAATACGAACGCTTCACTGAGCGACGTCGCGCGCTTCAGCGTTTATCTACATTAACTAAAAACAATTCAATACCACCTTCTTACTAATCAACGCTTAAGCCGTTGGAAAACTCAAGCTGAAAAGACTTTCCACACACTTCAAACGTCTTCTTTGCTGAACTATCAACTGCGTGATTTACCGATCGACTAAATTTCTGATTTCTTGGGGGTACTTGAAAGTATTCCCTGAGACGTTTTGTGTATTTCCCAGTATACGACCAGATGATCTTTTGACAGCGGGTTTGGAAGGACGTTCTCGCATCCCACGCCTTTTCTGCTTCCATTAAGAGCTTCGGCGATTTTAAGGTCGAATGCTCACAGTGCAGATACTCAAAGCTGGCTTTTTCACAAACTCGATTAGAAGATCAATGAATTCGTCGTCCTGCAACGCGTCAGAGTTGGTGGAAAATAGTCTGAGGTACTTTGATCGCAACTGGCGCTTGAGAAACTCAATCGCGTTGTTGTCGGCAGTTTGACATCGTCCCCGCCATTGAACTTCGGAAAATCGAGCTCCCAGCAAATCGTAGACATCTCCGGGAATATCCTTATAATTGCGATGAATGCGAATAGTTTCGTAGAGAATGGGCGCCACACCCGAAGCAGATCAACATCCACGTCGCCCGCAATCACACACTCATTTATAAAGCCCTTTTTGCTTCTTCGAGAGTCCAGGACCTTGTTTGTATTTCCATTTGGGCGCGGATTCTGCGGTAAACCGATTGTGCTCGAATTTGACTGAAACGTAACTGAGGTTTCTGGAAAAATCGCCAAAAGGACCATCAAGTTCGGCTAAACGCTTCCAGCTATACGATTCGTTTACGGCGAAAGCGACAATATCGTTGGTGACTTCGTGGGCAGAAAAGTGAAGCTGAAGTCAGCCGAAGCATAACGAGTATACTCTGGGAACGACCTGAGGAAGTCGAGCGTTTCTGGAATTCCTCGCTTGAGCCACGTCCTCGTTTCACATGTCGGTCGAGTTCTTCCACGCATTCAGCGATCCGTTGCCAAGCATCTTGCGTTGCTTTGTAGCCTTGAACGTGATTTGCCCGCTTGTATGCATTCGAAGCGATGCAGCAACGCAACATTTGCGTTGCTTTAGCAGCTTGGTCCTTACCGCGTTTAGTCGACGGCTGCTCATTTGTTGTCCAAGTCAAATCGAACGTTTACTGTGAAAGTTCGCACGTCCGAGCTCGCGCACTGTCTCGCAACATTCGCATTGCTTCAGGTTTAGGTCCTACTGGAGTCGGATCGTCATTGGATAGCTTCAAAGTGCAATTAGCAAACTAACTCTGTGCCTGGTCGCAATGCGCTATGCTTCGTCGTTCTTGCCGCCTAAGCCGTCGACTGACTGGACTCGTTTCGCATAATTATTAGCTTGCTTCGTAGACGCATTTGACTTGCCGCCAAAACAGGCGCCAAGAAATCCACCGATAGTTGCCATTCAAAATTAGTTCAAAATTCAAAATCAAAATTCAAAAAAAAAAAATCGCAATCAATTTGTTTAACCAAAATTCTGAACTCCAACTCCAAACTCAAACAACCCAAAAGACAACCCTACGAGCTTGATTGCGCGCCAAATCCAACTACCTAAATTGTGTAACTCTCGTCCAAAATATTGAATTGAATGCCTTCTAGGATTGGCGATTTTAAACCAGCATAGACCGCTGCGGCATCCGCAGTGGGTTAGCCAAAATGTAGACCATTTATAGCCGCTGCTTGGCATAATCAGTCTCAACATGCAATTGTTGCTATTTGGATGTTTAACACCTAGCATATTGCAGATGTAAACGGTTCTTCCGTTGAAAAGATTCCTAAACTCGGAAATTGTAAACTCCATATTCTTCTCGCTCATACAGAGTTGAAAATTGACCTTCGGATTGGCTTTCCAGTAAGCCGGAAGGTTCTCGAAGAAGGCGACCGTCAGCTTGATGTCCGAATATGAAACGTCGAGTTTGAAAATCTCGGTTGTCGGACGTTTGCGAAAGGCGAAATTGCGGAGATGTGGCATGAAAGAGTCGGGCCACGCGCCACTCAAGATAATCAGTTTTAAATGTGGATTTTGATCGATTTGATCCTCCAGGAACGTCGCTGCCTTCTCGCTCCACTCGAGTTCGACGTGCGAAAAGTGGAACTTTGCATGGAACGCGTCCAAGAGATACTCTTGAAAGGGCGGATCTTCCAAAAGGCAGATTTCGTTTGAGTTGCGTTCCACCATCTGCGGCAAGACTACCGTATCCAGAAACTCGGCAAATTCCTCTTGAGTAAACTGGTGAATGTATGGATGATCATCTGCTAGATCGTCTGAATCGTCGCAAATCCTCGCAAAACGTAAATGTTTCCTTCCGATTTTCAGGACGTCGCAGAGCGCCACTTCACCGAGGTCTTTCCAGTCACCAGGCGGCTCAAATGAGGGACAAACTCGTTTGAGGAGGCATTGGATGAATTCGTAGGCCACGGTGTCCATGTGATCCGCGTTAAAGAATGCACTGCGATCGAGTTCGTCCGAGATTAAATGACCTTTTTCTGGTGATGCGATGCATTATTTCTGTTGCATTGCAGGTCACTCTCATTGTCTCATGGTCAGGTCAGGTCATTGCAGGTCAGGTAAGAAACTCAAGATTTTTGGCGTTTATTATACAAAAAAACGCAAAAAAAAAAGTTTTACCAATTCGAGGTTGCGAGTAACGCTCATGCCACCAGCATTACGTGAAACGGCGGGAAATAGGCAGTAAACAGCGGTCAGATGAAACCCTTGGCATTGGAGTGTTCGTGCCACCAATAAATGTAGGCTCGTGCTACATACTTCAAAGCTCGCTAATGAGGACAGATAAGGAAGTGCTGACTTTATCATCAGATTTAACCAGAAATATACGAAATTAGAAAAAATTTCAGCGAACAAAAATCAATGTCTATGTCTCGTATAAAACCAGTCCGTCACCGTCACCGTGTACATAAGTTCGCCGTCACCGTCGGAAATGACGGCGCCGTCACCGTCATTTTGACGGTCAACTTATGTACAGGTCCACCGTCGTGCCCACCTTCACCGTCAAAAATGACGGTGACAGTTGAAAACAAAAAATTCGAATCGTTTCGAATTGCGAAGTAGTCTGTAAAAAGTGTTTGTGGTAAAAAAAAACTGAAATTTGCCATTTTCGATTTTCACACCCATGGTCCGGAAACGGGTTGAGTTTTTGAATTTGAAACCGATTGCGCTGAAATAGTGGCAGAAACAGTGGTAACCGAGGCTGCTGAAATGGATCAAAAGATTGTGCGATTGTCTCACATCTTCTCTTAACACAAGTAATAGAACAGTAGCCCCGGGCGCTCGTGAGGAGGCTCTTCGGACTAGGAAGTGCGCGTCTGGAAAGTCGATAGATTGTTTTTATTAGTTGAAGAAGACTGGAAATTCCACCTAGTAATGACTTTGAAGAAGCTCGTCTTCAATATAGCCTTTGGCACAAAGCTCCTTGAGATGATTCGACTGCAATTGAGTTTGAGGAACTGGAAATTAGGACCGTAGCTATCGTATTCGTTATCGTAGTGAAACAACACGTTTCTGTCGAAAACGCTCAGGAATAATCGTGTATCGCGTGAATGTAATTGTGACTGATGAACGAAGGCGCAACGTTTCAAATTTTAACCGAAATCAAAGGAGAAACACAGATCATCGGCGCCTAATAACAACAATATTTTCAGTTGATTCATCATCGGAACGATCATCGGAACAAGTTCCATTTGCGCTGAAAAGCGTAAGCCAAACGTATGTTTCATAGTTTCCCGACATCTTGAGATTTGCTTTGGCATGCGGAATCCGTGGATGCGGTTTGGTCACTTCAAATTTTGATTCGAGTCCGTCACCTATGTAGGAATCAAAAAGTTTCGCAATATCTTCCGCGGTATCATATGAAATGAGACCACGAATCTCTTGACGATGGGCTTCCAGGAGTTTCCTTGATTTCCAGCTTTCCACAAGCGCCTTGAGAACAGGAAATTCCAGCTCATTAGAACGACCGTAAAGAACGAGTTTCTCAAATGAAGGTCTTGACACAAAATCAATCAAAACGTCGTCTTCAATGCAGCATGCAGTGCAAAGCTCCTTGAGATGTTTCGACTCAATTGACGTTTGAGGAAGTTGTAGCTACGACCGGAGCTATCGGACTGGTTATCGATGCTAGTGAACCAACATGTTTCTATCCTTTCTAGAAGTTGTTCAGGAATCCACGTATATCGCGTGAACGTAATTGATGCGTGTAGCTGCAAGGTTTGAAGCTGCTTCCAAGTAGTTTCTGATCCGTATGAGAGCACAGTATGACAGATTGACTGATTTCCAATTTCGGGATTTCCCTTTCCTCGATTCTTCCTGATCTGTAGTTCTTGGCAACAATTCTCAAGTTTTCTGCATCAGCCGTTGCGGTGAGAAAAGGTCTTCGAGCGAAATCGCCCCAGGGACCAGCGAGGAAAGAGAGCGATCGATAGTCAGGAAGATGCGTTTCGGGGTCTTGCTGCTCGCCCGCAATGATGACGACATCATTGATGATCTCGTTGGGGAGGAAGGCAAAGTCGCTTGAGCTGCGCGCCAAATGCTCCACATACTCCGGGGTTGAGCGGAGCAGATCGAGCAGATCGAGGTTTTCATTGAGGAGATCGTAGAGCTGATCGCTTTGAGGGGAGTTGCCGTAGTCCGTCAAATGACCGCAAGTCTGCTCGAGGAAGGTGAAGAGGCGTTCTCCGAGATTCATTTTCATAATTAAATCTTCTCCAATCGTTGCTTTTATGCTTGAAAAGCAATGCAAGCAGGAGCAATGCAAAATGAGGTAAAGCAATGCTTCTATTGTTAGTGTCTTCGCCTAGCTGATCGCCTACTGAGAGGTCTGAGAGCTGTGAGAAACACAAAATAAGCTCCGTTTTCCTGTACGATCGACGTAGACAGTTTCTGGCCTGAACTATGCTTGAAATGTGGTGCAAACAACCTTACTCATCTCTGCCGTACCACTGGCGTTTGACACGTTGATCATCAGCGGCAGCCGGGCTACCGTACCACTGACGCTTTTCACGGAACTGTGCTGAAGGGGCGCCGTACCACTGACGCTTTGCTCGAAGAACTTCAGAAGCGGGAGCGCCGTACCATTGAGCGGTCGTCAGAGCGACGAAGAGAGCCTGAACAAAGGATTACTGTAGATGGAAGATTGTGGGGACTCGCTCACAAAGCAGAGAGCGAGGGAGAGGAACTTCATGACTTCGCAGGGGTCATGAAGAACGTGCCGCTGCTTCCTTTTATCGGTTAACTCCGCAATCGCAACAGACCGTAATCCGATTAACACGATTGATTGTGTTCGTCTCCTACTCCCGCCGCGAACGCAAAACACCTTCTGAACGTCCAAAGGGCGAAAGGATTAAAATTCGTATTCAACAGACGTTCTGTGCGCGATAATCAGTTCGAATCACATTTTCTATCTGACCGCCGCAAACGCCATAAAAGGCGACTTTTGCTCTCGATTCTTCCATCATTCAGCTCTGCAAAGTCATGAAGTTCCTCTCCCTAGCGCTCTGCGTTGTGAGCGAGTCTTCACAATCTGCCACTTACAGTAGTCCTCTGTTTAGGCTCTTTTCGTCACTCTGACGACCGCTCAATGGTACGGCGCTCCTGCTTTGGAAGTTCTTCGAGCAAAGCGTCAGTGGTACGGCGCCCCTTCAGCACAGTTCCGTGAAAAGCGCCAGTGGTACGGTAGCCCGGCTGCAGCTGAAGATCAACGTGTCAAACGCCAGTGGTACGGCGGAGATGAATGAGATTCAAGTCATTCGGTTAGGTGATTGATGTTTTGAAGTTTCAAAAATTTATTATCCATAAACACAAACATATACCGCATTCTTACTTATCAAAACGTTTGAGAAATTCTAGCTGAAAACACTTTCCAAACATTCCAAACTTCTTGTTTGCTGAACTATCAACAGCGTGATCTACCGAGCGAGTTGCTGTCTGTTTTCTTGGCGGTGCTTGAAAGTATTCCCTGAGATGTTTTGGAGATTTCCCAGTATACTTCCAGACGATCTTTTGATAGCGGGTTTGGAAGAACGTTCTCGCATCCCACGCCTTTTCTGCTTCCATTAAGAGTTTCGGCGAACTTAAAGTCGAATGCTCACATTGCAGATACTCAAAGCTGGGCTTTTTCACAAACTCGATTAGAAGATCAATGAACTCGTTCTCTCGTAAAGCGTCAGAGTTGGTGAGAAAAGTTCTGAGGTATTTCGATTGCAATTGGCGCTTCATAAACTCAATTGCGTTCTTGTCGGCAGTTTGACATTGTTTCCACCATTTAACGTTCGTAAATCGAGCTCCCAGCAAATCGTACACATCTCTGGGAATATCATCAGAAATGCGCGTAATGTAGATAGTTTCGTACAGCATGGACGCCGCGTTCCGAAGCAGATCAACATCCATGTCGTCCTGAATGATACATTCATGTATGAAACCATTCTTTGCTTCTTCGGGAGTCAGTAACTTAACTTTCAGCCCGCGTGTTTCTTGCGTTTCTTGCGTAAACGTATTATGGCTGAACTTGACAAAAACATTGTTTAAATTTCTGGTAAAGTTGCCGAAGGGGCCGTCAAGTTGGACTAGATGCTGCCGACTACTAGATTCGTCTACGGCACAAGCGACAATGTCGTTGATGACTTCGTTCGGCAGAAAGGTGAAGCTCAAGTCAATTGAAGCATAACGAGTATACTCCGGGAACGACCTGAGGAAGTCAAGCGTTTTCTGGAATTCCTCGCTTGCGCCACATCCTCGTTTTACGTGTCGGGCGATTTCGTCCACGCATTCAGCGATCCGTTTGCCGAGCATCTTGCGTTGCTTTATAGCCTTGAACGTGATTTGCCCGCTTGTATGCATTCGAAGCGATGCAGCAACACAACATTTGCGTTGCTTTAGCTAGGTCTTAACGCGATTAATCAGCAGCTGCGTCACTTAAATACCGAACTAACAGGAGATGCAACTCCAAGACACCCATCCAGTTATGAGTTGACGCTGACGTTCGCACATGAGTTCTTAGCAGGTCGAGGACATCACCAGGTTAGGAGAATGATTGAGTGGAATCATAACATTTCGCTGTGCCACACCCAATCTTGTCCATACGCTCTTGCTTGTTCTTCTCGCACGCTGCTGCCACTGTTGTGCTCCGATATTCTTCATGAGTTCGTCCCTCCAGCGAGTGCTTGGTCGTCTGATCGTCGCCACTTCTTCTGCCACTTTGCGCTGTTGCAGTTTGCCAGATTCCAAGCATATGACCGTTTTCTTGTCATTGGTTTTGCGGAGACGAGTAGTCTCACGCCGACCATCCTGCATTCCATACGCCGTTGGGTTGTCGGCAGCTTATTTTGTGCGGTTTTGGTCAGCGCCCATGTCACGGATCCATAGAGCATCGCAGGGAGAACGCACGTCAGGAATGCCTTGTATTGTCGGAAAACATTCCATACCCTGTGGATTGGTCTACGTCAAAAATTTATTAAATTAAATTAAATGACCCGTACTTGGCTCATTGGAGTTGCAGTGAGAAGACGGAGTTAATTTCATGTCGATTTTACATCCCAATCGTCTTCTTTGTCCTCATTTTCGAACCAGTTGAAAAACTGCATTGTAACCATTGCGTCGCCGTTTTTCCGCTCCAAACAGGTGATCAATTGCCTCGCTGAGCGCACTTCCGGATGAAGAAATTGCCGTTTGGATGTGATTTGCAGTTGTTTTGCCATTTTCTGGAATGAGGCGCTGTTGAGCAGTCCTTCCACCTTCTGATAGCCAATTTCAAAGGAGCTCCTAGCTCGCCACGCCAAATCGGCCCCCAAGAAGACCTGAAGCGAGAGATAGGAACTATCCATGTTGATGAGTCTCTCAAAAGTCGGTTTCTTCACAAATTCAACAAAAGTCTCTTCTAGCACTTTATCGTTTAAGTCTGTTATGTAGAGATCAATCCGTCGGATGGATTTAAACCGCAGAAAGCGCTTAAGAAACTCAAGATTCCTTTTGTTTATCATCATGCTTGAGTTTTCGCTCCATTTTACGCGCGAAAATCGATCGCCTAGCATGTCGAGGACGTCTGTAGGAATGTGAGGAGAATAGGAGAATTTAATGGATTCGCATAGATTTAGGACAACCTTTCTAAGAAGGTCATAATCCGCGACTGCATCAATCATACAGTGACTTATTGGTCGATTTCCTATTTCTTCGACGGTCACCTGGTGGTCTTTGAAGGTGTTTTTATGGTTAAAGCGACTAACGAGCTTATTAGAGATGAACATGATCGGCGCTGCATCTCTGGAAACGTCGCCCCAGGCGCCTGCGAGTTCCAAGAGGAATCGATAGTGAATACGGAACTGGGAATAACGATCCCGTTTTGCGCCTGCGAGGATGACGACGTCGTGGATGATATCGTTGGGGAGATAAGCGAACGCGTTCTTCATCGTTGTTGCTTCATGTGCGTCATCAAAGCTCAGATTAAAGAACCAATGCTGGCGTAAATTGAAAAGTGTTACTGTGATTTTGCACCTCACGATGCGCCGATCAGACGGCCGACGCATCACAGATTTGCGGTTTTTAAAAGAAAAACAAGCCTAAACAAAGTTTAATCGTCGTTCTAGGCTAACCAGGCCCCAGACAATTGCACTCAAAATTCATTTAAAAACTCGCTTCTCACTTGTGTCCAGTGAGAGTAATCTGTTGACGAACATCCACAGGTTTATCGCGGTGGAACCGCAGTCAATCAACGCGCAATGTGTAATTAACAAGTGTGGAATTGTGGCATTGCTTTTGCGTATAAAGAGAGCCAAATAAACAAGAAAACATCATTCCGGAGTGCCACATCACTGCAAAATGAATCAAGTTTTTGTTTTTCTGCCCTTTGAGATCATCAACGACGTCGTCGTCATCGCCGGCGAGCAACGCGACTGGGAGAATACCCGTGCACGTATTCACCATCAACACCTGGTTCATCTTAACGGTCCCTGGGGCGACTTTGCTAGGAAAGCGACGCCGATCGTGCTCCACGCCAATAACAGCAAGTGGGAGCTCCGATACGCCGGATCGAATGGAGTCGAAGATGACGAGATGCTCGCCAACCAGGACGCCAAAAATCAGCCCATAAGTCATTGCACAGTTGACGGAACCACTGACTTTGATCAACTCAGACAAGTCGCACGAAATATCTACGAATCCATTGAATTCTACAACGCGTTAACCATTCCAACCGATTTTTCGGACATGCTTGGAGATCGGTTAGTGGCTCTTTCTTGGGCGCACTTTCAAGGCTTGCAACGAACGACCGCGGTGATTGAGTTTCTGAAGCGCCAGTTGCGGTCAAAACAGCTCAGGCGGTTCTCCGTAAATTCGATCAATCTGCGAGAAGCTCAATTCTTGGATCTTCTGGTTGATTTTGTGAAAAAACCGACTTTTGAGCTTTTAGACTGTTGGTATTGGAACTACATTCCAGCGGAGGTCTTCATCGCGGCCGATAGAGCGTGGAGAGCGACGCGATCGTTTGCAACCGGCTATCAGAAGATCAGAGGGTTGATTACAGATGAAGCGGCAAACGAGCTGAAAAAATACTTTCGCATTCGTGAAGACCTTTGGCAACATACACACGCGGTGCAGCACTCAGTTCATCGTTCAGCTAAGAAAACGATCAATTTGGAGTGGAAGAAAGAATATAACTTTAACTTCACGTTGGAGTTTAGCAATTATGAGTGATATTGTGTGACAGCTGGTTTGCGTTCGTTTAAAGGGTAATAAATTAATTGAAGGTTGTTGCGTAGCCCCAGCTTTTGCATAGCAGTGTAATGGTCAGCCAATTTGATTTTGCCGCTTTATCTCCTAAACCAACTCTCAGTCAGTGACCAATAACGATAAAAAATATATGTTTTCCAGAGTTCTTAAGATCTTAAGTATTAAGGTAAAGACGGACATACCAACAAACAATTAAAAATTTATTAATTCGTATCGGGAAGTGCGATCGCGTGTTTTTCTCCGCAAAGCCTTGCGGTCACGGAAAAAAGTGCAAAATAGCAAACAGATCAGCGTTATGAGCCCAGCATTTGAGCGCGATTTATGCGAAGCCTCCGTTTGCCTTAACTTAATTACATAGTTAGCTCAAACTAAGAAGAGTAAGGAATTGGAGATTTCTCCGGTGGCTCATAGGCGGGTCACAGGGCGCGCGTCTGTTTGCATTACAGCATGCGGGAGCGCGGAGGTTACACTCTTTGCCTAGGAACCTTAAAGGGACACAAACATCGCCCCCAAATGGTCTCCGATTTTTCTGAAATTTCGTCTATCCCCCCATTTTCGACCCTTCCCACCAAGATGGCGCTTACAGAATTTTTGTAGGACCGCTCAATCCTGAGTTATAAAAGTTAATGGGGATCCTACATTTATTGGAAATCAGTGGTCTCACAGCGATAGACGAAATTTCAGAAAAATCGGAGACCATTTGGGGGCGATGTCCGTGTTCCCTTAAATCGTCGCAGATCCATTTTTGCAAAATCGAGGGTAGGGTGATCGTTAGTCCATCGAACTCCTGGTTGACGGGGACTGGCCCATCGTGAATTTTCTGGGAAATTGAACCATAAATCTTTTGCCTATAGTGAGGCTAAGACACTAACAATATATGCATTGCTTTAGCTCATTTTGCATTGCTTCATCAGCATAAAAGCAACGATTGCGACGTTTGAATTATGAAAATGAATCTCGGAGAACGCCTCTTCACCTTCCTCGAGCAGACTTGCGGTCATCTGACGGACTACGGTAACTCCCCTCAAAGTGATCCGCTCTACGAGCTGCTCAATGAGAACCTCGATCTTCTCGATCTGCTCCGCTCAACCCCGGAGTATGTGGAGCATTTGGCGCCCCACACAAGCGACTTTGCCTTCCTCCCCAACGAGATCATCAACGACGTCGTCATCATTGCGGGCGAGCAGCAAGACCCCGAAACGCATCTTCCTGACTATCGATCGCTCTCTTTCCTCGCTGGTCCCTGGGGCGATTTCGCTCGAAGACCTTTTCTCACCGCAGAAGCTGAACAAAACTGGAAAATTGTCGCCAAGAACTACAGAGCAGGAAGAATCGAGGAAATGGAAATCCCGTTGAGCGAAGTCAAAAATCAGTCAATCTGTCATACCGTACTCTCATACGGATCAGAAACTACTTGGAAGCAGCTTGATACCTTGCAGCTGCACGGATCAATTAGGTTCACGCGAGATACGAGGATTCCTGAACAACTTCTAGAAAAGATAGAAACATGTTGGTTCACTAGCATCATTGACGAATACGATCATTTCGGCTACAACTTCCTCAAACGTCAATTGCAGTCGAATCATTTCAAGGAGCTTTGCACTGCATGCCGCTTTGAAGAGGACCTTTTGATTGAGTTTGTTTCACGACCTTTATTTGCGAAACTCGATATTTACGGTCGTAATGAGCTGGAATTTCCTGTTCTCAAAGCTCTTGTGGAAAGCTGGAAATCAAGGAAAATCTTTGAAACTAATCGTCAAGAGATTCGTGGTCGCATTTCGCATGAAACCGCGTACGAAATTGCGCATCTCTTTGATACCCCCATAAATGACGGACTCGAATCAACATTTGAAGTGACCAAACCTCATCCAACGATTCCGCATGCCAAATCCCAGATCCAGATGTCGGGATACTATGAACCATACGTTTGGCTTACTCTTTTCAGCGCAAATGGAACTTGTTCCGATGATCGTTCCGATGATGAATCAACTGAAAATATTGTTGTTATTAGGCGGCGTTGAAGTGTGTTTCTCCTTTGATTTCGGTTAAAATTTGAAACGTTGCGCCTACGTTCATCTATCACAATTACATTCACGCGATACACGAGGATTCCTGAGCGTTTTCTACAGAAACGTGTTGTTTCACTAGCATCGGTAACGAATACGATAGCTACGGTCTTAGTTTTCAGTTCCTCAAACTCAATTGCAGTCGAATCATCTGAAGGAGCTTTGTGCCAAAGACTATATTGAAGACGACCTTCTTCAAAGTCATTACGAGATGGAATTTCCTCTGTCTTCTTCAATTAATAAAGACAGTCTACCTCATCGACTTTCCAGACACGCACTTCCTTCTTTGATTTAGCTGATTTCCGTAATTCTGACTGTATGTCTAGAAACAGTGAAAACTCGTGATTCTCCGGTCGAGATGGACTTGGAACTCTTGGCGCGCGTCGGCAAAAGGCGATTTGTTTTTGTTACAGCCAGACGGCCACAATTCTGTGCTTCCTGGGTCATTGTGGACCAATTGATGTCGTGAGAAACGCTCGTGCCACTCGTAAACACATGCATTTTGGTAGTTAGATTACGTTAGATTTTGGTGGCCGACTCGTCGAGTCGTTAAATTTGAGCGCATTTTCTTATCTTCGGTGGCGACAAGAGGAATAACCGACAAATGCAAATTTACTATGCTTACAATCATGTAGAGCTCAGCTGAAGAAACCAATCCACCAAGCATTATTGTCAACGCATTATTTGGATGACGTAATGCAAAAACGAGCTCCCAAATAAATCTTAAACTGTTTATGAGCGATTTCCATAATGCCAAACTGATCACCAGAGAAGACATAACATACGTACAAATTATTCCAATAATCCACTTCTCTTCAAAAATCGGATTAATCTCGGATCGAGATGGATAATCACAAATACCCTGGTGCATATTTCCAACATGACGAAAGCAACAACCAAATAGCCGGGCAGAAAGAATGCAAACCCTCTTGGAGATAACTTGTGTCGGACGCAGACCATTTGCAATAGAATGTAGCAGAAAATCAAACAAGAAACGCAAAAATGCAGCAAACACAAGAACGAAAGGTAACGGATTATCTCGAGTTGAGGTCGGGGCCGATAGTATGGTATGTAGTTCGGAGTCAGAGCAAGCTTGAAAGGATTATGCTCGAGTGGAGAGTCGAGAGTCAAGATCGTAAAATGCATTGCTGGTTTTGATCTGAAAAATGTAGAGAGAGAGACAGAGAGCTTTAGGATTCAGTTCAAACAAAAGAATTGGCGTTTCAGAATGTCTGCACAGGTGTGAAGCACAGTATGACGTTACAAGGCTAACCGCGGCAGGACCCAACACTGTCGGTTCTAGTGACTGGAAACGCGATCCAGTGCTGGCTGAATTTAGGGCTCACAATCAATTCACATGGCTTTTAAAAACCGTAATAAAATATGGCTAGCCTAAAACAACGATGAAAGTTCGTTTTAGGCTTGTTTCTAAACCGCAAAATCGTTCAACAGTCCTGCCGCAGTTAGCCTTGTAACGTTTTCCGTGTCGCCACATCGTTCAACACATTTTTTCCCGCATCTGTCCTCTTTCGCGAGCTGTGGAGTATAAGGCGCGAGCCTACATTAATCTGAATATGTGTGGTCTTGTCTTGCCACTTGGCAATTTTACTCAATGCTCACAATCATGTAGAGCTCAGCTGAAGACCAATCCACAGATTTGGCAAATCAAGCAGCGGAAAGCTTATGTATTATTTGGACGACATGATGCGAGCACTCACGAAACTCTTAAACTGTTTATTAGCGATTTCCATTTCACAATGAAGCCAAACTCATCGCCAGAGAACACATAACATACTCAAATTATTCCAATAATCCACTTCTCTTCAAATATCGGATTAATCTCGGATCAAGATCGAGATGGATAATCACATATATCTTGGTGCATATTTCCGACATGACAAGAGCAACAACTAAACAGCCAAGCAGAAAGAATTGAACATCTACTGGAGATCTGAAAATGTGACTTCGGATGCAGGCAATGTAACAGAAAGCTAAGCAAGAAATGAACAAATGCAGCAAACACAAGACCGCAAAGAAACGGGTTTTGTCGGGTTGAGGGCGGGGCCGATAGTATGGTATGTAGAACGGAGCCATAGCAAGCCGGAAGGGGTGCTTACAGTCCAAAGTCTTAAGAGTTAAAATCGTAAAACACATCGCTGGCTTTGATCTGAAAAATGAACTCGATATGTAGGATTCAGTTCAAACAAAGGAAGTGGCGTTTCAGAATGTTTGCATGATCAGAACGGATCAACAAGTACATAGTCGGATAGCGCGCCTCACAGGTGTGAAGCATAGAATGACACGGAATAACGTTACAAAGGCTAACCGCGGCAGGACCCGGCACTATCAGTTCAACTGACCCAAAAAGCTACCGAGTGATGGCTGAATTTAGGGCTCATTTCACATGGCTTTTAAAAATGCTAATAAAGCTTGGCTAGAGTAGAATAACAAGTTCATCAACGACGTCGCCATCCTCGCAGGCGCAAACCGGGATTGTTATACCCAGTTCCGCATTGACTATCGATATCTTATTAAACTCGAAGGCGCCTGGGGCGACGTTTCCAGAGATGCAAAGCCGATCATGTTCATGTCTAATAAGCTCGTGAAACGTTTTAACTATAAAAGAACCTTCAAAGTCCACAATGTGACCGTCGAAGAAGTCGGAAATCGACCAATAAGTCTCTGCAAGATTGATGCAGTCGCGGATTTCAAGAGGTTCTTAAGTCTAAAGCTGTGAATGACCTGCAATGCAACAAAAACCAAGCATCGCATCTCTAGAAAAACGTCATTTAATCTCCGACGAACTCGATCGCAGATCATTCTTCAACGCAGACAACATGGACACCGTCGCCTATGATTTCATCGACTCGGTGACGGACTTTATCGACACGCCTTGGCTCGATCTTCTCCTTCGCGACTTCAAAGAGCCCCTGTGGAGACGCGTCATGGAAGAACAACGCGATAACCGCGAGGTTTTTGGGTTGAGCGTTTGTCCCGATGGCGAATTCATCCAATGCCTCCTCAAGCGAGTTTGTCCCTCTTTTGAGCCGCCTGGTGAATGGGAAGACCTCGGTGAAGTGGCGCTCAGCGACGTCCTCAAAATCGGAAGGAAACATTTACGTTTTGCGAGGATTTGCGACGATTCAGACGATCTAGCAGATGATCATCCATACATTCACCAGTTTACTCAAGACGAATTTGCCGAGTTTCTGGATACGGTAGTCTTGCCGCAGATGGTGGAGCGCAACTCAAACGCAATCTGCCTTTTGGAAGATCCGCCCTTTCAAGAGTATCTCTTGGAGGCGTTCCATGCAAAGTTTCACTTTTCGCACGTCGAACTCGAGTGGAGCGAGAAGGCAGCGACGTTCCTGGAGGATCAAATCGATCAAAATCCGCATTTAAAACGGATTATCTTAAGTGGCGCGTGGCCCGACTCGTTCATGCCACATCTCCGCAAATTCGCCTTTCGCGAACGTCCGACAACCGAGATTTTCAAACTCGACATTTCATATTCGGACATCAAGCTAACGATCGGATTCTTCGAGAACCTTCCGGCGTACTGGAAAGCCAATCCGAAGGTCAATTTCCAACTCTGTATGAGCGAGAAGAACATCGAGTTTACGATTTCCGAGTTTAGGAATCTTTTCAACGGAAGAACCGTTTACATCTGCAATATGCTAGGTGTGAAACATCTAGGTTGCAAGTGAGACTGATTATGCCAAGCAGTGGCTCTAAATCATCTTATTTTTGGCTAACCCCACTGCGGATGCCGCAGCGGGTCTATGCTGGTTTAAAATCGCCAATCCTGGAAGGCATTCAATTCTATATTTTGGACGAGATTTGCACAATTTAGGTAGTCGGATTTGGCGGCGCAATCAAGCTCATAGGCGACCGATTGCAGGATTTGTTCAGATTGCGTTGAAGAGGTTGTCTGCTTTGGGTTGAGTTGTCAGAATTTTGGTTAAATAAATTGATTCATTGTAATTTTTTTGGAATTTGACTCTAATTTTGAGCGGTAGTGTCAACAATCTTGGCGCCATGTGAATTTGGCACAGAACTATTTTTGGCGGCAGGTCAAAGGCGTTGCAAAGCGTTACTTTACAAGGTCTGTTAATCCGATAACTAGGCTAAACCACTACGACAGTCAGCCCAAGCATCGGCAGTTACGACTAATTTTCCCTAATTTTGCTCATTTTAACTAAACTTTGCTTTTTGAACTTTGGCAACGTGTCAGATTCTTTTTTTAATTGACTTTAATTTTAATTGTTTAATTAATTTAATTAATTTAACGGTTTATTTGACGGTTTAATTAATTTAATAAATTTTGATGTTTTGGAGATAACCAACGCAATAATAAAGTTCTAAAAGGCGATAGCGATTTCCTTTATGGAACTATTTTCATACGTCCTCATGTTGAACATACAGAACTCGGTGGTTGCTAGTTCGACATTGTCAAAAAA
>MQUG01001006.1:0-41396 GCA_007213375.1 Steinernema feltiae | reverse complement strand
TCTTGGTTTGTTTCGAACGTCAACAGAATTCAACAGCGCAGGGGGCGTGCTGGATTTTCGTTGTGATTTGTATACATTTTGGCAAGGGTTTATTCAGGTAATTACCAAGCCAAAGATCATAGTTAAGCGACAAAAACAGACCTACTGTAAGCTACAAAAATTAAATTAAATTTAGACGACATCGCTAGGCTCAAATGCATTGAACTGGAGCGCCTTTTAAGGGCATAGCAAGCAGTTTGTCGCTGGAAATTGCGCGCTAAAAGTGCAAATAACGCCTTCAACTCTCAGTCCAATCCAGTAGTATCTAACAGAATGTAGCTCTCTTGCAGTGATAGAAACTGCAAATTCTGTCAAAAAAGTTCTTTTCAATTATAGGTTTGTTTTCCAGCGTCAACCAGAGAACCAGAGATCACACAAGCGCAGAGGGTGTGACCAGTTGATCAGCGCGCTTAGTCGTCTATTTGTAGCTAATGCTCCTTTTATTAGGCACAAAACACAAGTGAATAAACCCGCATCAAACCAAAAAAATTGAAATTTCACATAAAATAAGCTCCAAAACCTTCAATTCAGCAATACAGTGACCAACTACACAGCGTTAGTCAACTATACAGTTTATGACATACCCTAAGAGGAACATTTCAACGAAAATCGTCTTCCAATCGATCAGCGGAATTCCCCGATTAGATCCGCAAAGGCGATATCACTCGCTCGCGATCAATGTCAGCGGAGGTCAATTAATAGAAATAGAACTATTAGTCAGTCGCATAGGAAGGCGCTAAGGTCAAACCGGACCTTGCGATCGCTTACAAACGAGCCGGAAGAGAATTCGAGTGCGCGCGAGAGCTAAAGCGAAGAGTCAACAAAACGTCACCACTGCGGGGTTAAACAACGCGAAAACAGCGACGCAAAACAACGAAACCAGAAAGCAAAGGGTCCTCCAGCGTTTGGCGAACACTGCAAGAAGCTCCTCTTGTTATTGGATGCGAGTTGGATCGCGCTGGGACCCTTCAGGAATTGGGAAACTTGATTTTTAAGGAATCAATTACCAAGTTTTTAAAGTGGTAACTTGTTGGTAAACACGTTTCCCCGTGCGTCATCATCATCAACGTAGTTAGCGTCAATATCAGCAGCAATTCAGGGATGGAAGAACAGTGCCTGTAGATCAGAGTCAACATAAATAGAATCCTTTGTTTTTCAACAACGACACCGCCGCTGCCACTGCTGCTGGTCAGCCGAACAGAGAGGCGGAAACAAGTTTACAAGGGTGGGTGGCCTCCCTCGACGGAGCGATCGCGCGCACGCGAAGACGTCACCGAATTGACGTTGATCTTTCAGACACGCACGGATTTGCGATTCTCTAAAAAAGGAGAAAGATGACTGTTGAGGGTTAGAGTAATTGATTTCAGTCTAGTTGGAGCATAACACAAGAATACGACAGAATGACTAATAGTGAGAAGCTCTTCAAGGTCGAATTGAGCCAAGTAACGGAAGTGAAAAATACTAAATTTTCAGCGCTTTTCCCAAGCTGTACTGGAAGTTGAGACTTGGGAAAGTCAAAAATCTGCTATTATAGAAATGAAGAGGAACGAGAATCAAACAACCAAGAAGTGGACTGAGGACGATTGACATTTATGTCATTTTAACTTTGCAATTCAGCGGCATACGATGACTTTGTGTTGAGTTTATTGATTAAGATACGCGCGGCCGCAATCAAACAATTACAAATACAAGAATGAAGACATCACGTAGTCTCTGGCAATTTGTGGACGTTTTTCGAAAATCGTGTCGTCTACGTCGAAAAGGTTTTGAAATTCTTCAACAATTTCTTCAAATTTTCTTTGAAATCAAGCTCTGGCATTTCGTGTACTCTTGAAGTTCCAACGCTTGGCTCCGCTGCTTTCTCTGGCGCTAATGCAGGAAGTTCTTCGAATCGTTCTGCCAAGTGCTGTACTCGTTGGTCCAAACTCTGAACCTGCCAATGAGGGGTTTTGTCATCGACGCTGGACTTACGTGTTCTTCTCCTTCTTCAATATTGTGGAGGAACAACGACAAAGTGCGTTGTAGATGGCCAGATTCCTCTGCGACTCATCGTCAGCGAATTTTTCGTTAACAATCTGGTAATAGAAAGACATAGAAATGGTTCTCCTTTGAGCAACACCTTTAGAATCTCTAGCGAAGCAAATCGAATTGTGCATTGGTGTTCGCGGAGTTGATTCATCGCCTCTTTGGCTTCTTCTTTAGCGGTTCTGAACTTTGTTCGCAATGATTCGAAGGTGCTAGTCAATTGCTCTTTGCTCCAACCCTGGATTTTAGCCTAATTACACGTAGAAGGGCCGTTAGATTACCTTGCAAACGTTGCTAACACCAACATGAAGAGCCAGAGCGATGTGGTAATTCTAAATTTAGACCCCATTTGAAAGAAGACGCGGAGTTAATACCGATATGGAGGGAACTGAATCGTCGTGCTCTTCTTTTGACTGCAGTTGTGATAGAGCACTGCTCAAATCCGGAATAACGTCGGCCAAATCAAACGCACAATTTGTCACCGCGTAGTAGACGTTTGAAAAAGGTAATAAAGCGCCTAAATCGGTGATTCTTCTTTGAAATTTCAAAATTGATTACCAATTTTCTAGCTTTTGAAAACTCCGTTGCTGTTATGCGAACTCGCGGCATTTGCGTTAGTTGATTCTGCAGCTGCAACATAGAATCAGCGACTTGTGCAGTCTTCTGTTGCCACTGAACTCTAGTTCGGTATTCCGTAAGCCGCATGATGAAGCCACACATTCCGTCGATGTTTGAATCGTTATAGATAATGTTCTCGAGGAGGCCATTTGAGAATTCGCTAGAAAACAGCTTTTTCCATTCGTTCTCTTCGATGAGCACACCTAAAACTTATAAATGAGTTAAAATTCCACGAATTTTCTATGCTAAAAAGGCATTTTCAACGTAAAAGCGGTGATAGATTGGTTGTTTTTAGCCTTACCTTTCAGTTCTTCCGCGTATTTTTCGATTTCGACTTGGGTTTTCAGGCTGTAAATGTCTTTTTGACTTTCAATGATCAGCGAAGACGGGACGTTCTTTTTCATTCCAACACCAAATTGGCCTGAAAACCAGCTACATCATGAAATTAAGCTTAAGCGACCGTTTCGCTAACCGTTCGCGTGTTCATACAGTACGATTCTTTGTTCGCTAAGCATGTGAAGATCAACTTGATAGACTTCTCTTGAGAAGTCAGCCGCGCCTTCGTCTTTTGCAACTTCATCACAAGTCAAACGAACTCGCCAGAACTTGATTTCGTCCGGTTTGCTTGTTTCAATGGCCGCATCTAGATCTCTCAATTCAATGGTTGCGTTCTAGATTAACACAGGTCAAATTTAGAAAATCAGCTTATCATAATCAGCTTACTACCTCTCCGCAACTTTGCAGAATTTTATCAATGTCCTCAATGCTCTCCAAACGGGTATACGGTGCAATTTCAATTTTGATTGGAGCATCTTTAGTAAAACAATTCTTGATGAGCCTTGTGCGTTCGTCGTAGGACGACTTTAGGAGTGACAAACCGTTAATTGAGAACATATCCCAAATGAGGATGTTCTAAATGCAGAATTAAGATATAAGTTGGTAAACATAGCAAAATACGTCGTCTTCCTCAATTTGAGCTTCCCAAATGCAGCGTTTCACATCGTCAGAAATAGACTCTTCAAGTTGTTCAATGTTTAGCTTGCGCAACTCAAAATGGCTTTTATCCACGGCCAATTCATCATGTGTTTCATCAAAAAAGTAAACTTCTTGCGGGCTCTTCTCTCGGATTGAATATGAAGTTTGCTGTCGGCTTCTCTGTCAAAGTGAATCTAAAAACACTTAAATGCAAACTTATTGAATGCAACCAACCTGAATCTTCTTATTGTCAGTTGCTTGATGCCAACACCACCTTCCTTCTTTGTACAAATCAGATTTGCGGTCCGCGTAACCTATCAGCTTAAGTGGTCTTCCAATTTTTGGAGACCAAGACTTTAGACAGTGGACCAGTTCATCGAGATTTTTAAAGTCTTGGTTTCTATTAAGACGGTCCAAAAATTCTTCCACATCTTGATGTTTGTTGTAAGCAACTGGCAGTGTCTCCTTCAATTTCGAATGTTCTAAAAAGCTTAATTACGTTGCAACGTGTATACGAGGAGTACAACCTGTTTCAGGAATGTTCCGTAATTTGCAATATGCAATCGCAAGGGCTTCTAAAATTATCGCCGGCCGGACTCCTGGCAGAAGTTTTCCTTCAAAAAGCAACGTGATGTAGTGCTGCTCAAAACTGTCCGTTCTAGAAAAAACGCTCTGCATCCATGTGTGTCTGCTGTCAGCAGACTAAATTGAAACTAGAATTTCTATTTTAACTCATTTCTGCCCTTACGTCAGAGCGTCCAATATGCACCAGTGCGTTATGCATTTCCCAAACGCCTGATCTAGAGCTGCGTGTTTCAACTCCAGATTGTAAGCACTTTTCCCATTCTGTTTTCCAAATTGTCTGTTTTTCAAGCTCAGCCCCTCGTCGTCCAAGGCTAAATAAGAGAGCAGCAATGAAATGGTTCCCTGTAGAAAAGCCGGATATTTTTGCAAGGTTGTGATAGTACGTGGCCAAAATTTGGCATTTGTCGTCGTGAGTGCTGGCTTCATCAACATCTTTAAACGCATTGCACAGAGTGGAGAAATAAGTTCTGAAATATTTTTTTGAAAATCACATTAAACGTAATTTTCAAACTGAAAGCATGTAATGTTTTAAACTTACGGGCTCGCCATGTCCCAAACGTTGCTAATACTACAATGTAGAAATTGAGCAGTACAATAGTAAATTTGAAGTACAATAGTAAATTTGAAGTACAATAGTAAACTGCACAATCTGAAAGACGCAAAATATTTCTCAAACTAAAACGGCATTTGGAAACGCAAACATCGATTCATAGCGTCAAGAATAAGTAAATGTGGAATTGGATTCAAGACAGTAGTACGATACCATTGTTTAAAGCAGCCGGATGCTCGACTAAACGGCCTGTTAAATTTTGAGCTGAAAACTTCTGCCGGGCGCATTTCAAATGGTGGACGGAAACAAAGAGTCGGCGCACTGTCGGACAGCTGGCGGCGCCCGCGAAACGGCACTTAATCATTGGGCCTCTGACTCAGGGTCAACAAATAATGGCTTTTCTTCGCTGGTTCCTGCTACTCTCACTTTGAACTTTTCTTCTGTCTTATCAAGAGCGACAAATGGTTGATTCGTACTCGGGTTTTGATCAAAGCCCATTTTTGCTGTTTGAAATGCGCTTGTTTCTGTGAGAAAGAGCGTACAATCAAAAACGATTGTCATAATCAGCGCTGACAACCGCACGATTCAAATGCACTTCTATGAGCAAACGTCGATGAGTACTGTATAAACGTGTTTTGAAATCCGAGAAAACTAAAGTCGAGAAATCGTTTCTTTTATGTATTTAAATTCTTCATTTCACTATCCTATCACGTGGTACTCGGCCACTTATCACGTTTCTCCTTTCCTTTCTTGACACTATTGCTAGTGACGACCATCATTGATTAATTGTCATTAATTCTTTTCAGAATAACATCAGTATTTTTGCCTTCGCATATGAGCGCAACAAGGTTAGTTAACTAATTTTCAAGTGCACGCTTGTTTTGCAGCCAAAGTCACGAATGGGGGAAGAATTGGACGCATTGGAATTGGACAGGTGGCCATCTGTACGGTAAGATTTTTACGGAAATGTCAGACTCCTCTTACGAGTATGTATGCAACTTGCAGCTACTGTAGCTAGATAAACACACACACACACGGCGTTTTGGTCTTTTTCAGATGGAAGCATTATTCAATTCCTCACATGGCAAACAACCACAAACGTCTTGGGGACTATTTTATCAAAAATGTCAACTTCCGGGAATGGAAAACCGAAAGGTATTTGCTCAATTTGTGACAGAATGGGAATTTGATAACGATCCCTCCACTGCTATTTAGGACTAATATGCTACGCTGTTCATCCAGTCCGAAAACAACACCTCACATGTTCACCTATGAAAGATTTGTGAAGGAAATCCCCGAAGACTGCACTGTCATTAAGGTCATCGATCCGTATATTAAACGTTTTGATGGATGCGCCCAGAACGCGGACGACGATACAGAACAAATGAAGAAACAGGTAAGAACATGTAATTGAGAAACAACAAATTCTAGCTTTGTAATGGCACGTTTGGAGCCAGCAGCACATTAATCATGTTTTGTTTGTTTAAAAGCAAAATTTTCGACGCAACTTTAGGAACTGTAAATCGCGTTAATCTTTCGGCCAAAGTGAAGACAAAGAAATTCACTTTAATAGTACCGATCCAGACAGATTTCATTTACTTATTTAGAAAGAAGCCTGTGCAAAATATAGAAAATACGTTGAACGACTGCTAATGTTATGCCACAAGAAGTTAGGTCACGATGTACCAGGCAACGGTAACAAACCAGCATGCAGATATGAGCTGTTTACCTATGCACCACTCGAACACTACCATTTTGTGAGCATAAAGGAACAACTGAATATTACGCTCAACACGTTTTTTATCACTTCATTGCACGATCGTCGTCTGTTGTAAGTGATCACAAGGGAGATTTGTGAGTACCAAATATCGTTCAGATTCTTGGGACCAACAAAGTGTTTGGAAGTGATCATTGGAAGTGGCCTGGATGCGTTTGATCATTACGATGCCTCCGTTGAAAATCCAAACTACAATCTTTGCAAAACACGCTTGACTTTTGCTGATCTTATCTTGTATGAAACACCTAAAATTGTTAAAGCTCCCCACGTCGCTTTGTAATTCAGAATAAATTCAGTCTGCATAAATTCCAAGTTTAAATGCACTTGTCTTTACCTCTTTAATGGCTGGCAGCCGCGTATATAGATCCCGCATTTGTATTATAGTGCTGGGCGGCGCTACAGGACCATCGGCAACATTCAGTCATCCAAAATTGACGTCGTTTTTAAGCTCCGAACCTTGCTGCCACAGACTGAGATATTCCAGATGTCTCTGCCAGCATGCAATAGTAATACCGTCAACAAAAAC
Organism: Steinernema feltiae; assembly: GCA_007213375.1. Taxonomy (NCBI): domain Eukaryota; kingdom Metazoa; phylum Nematoda; class Chromadorea; order Rhabditida; family Steinernematidae; genus Steinernema; species Steinernema feltiae. Next base: position 34,301 of record MQUG01001006.1, on the reverse strand, counting down.
AAATTGACTTCCTGAACTTTTACGACCGCTTTCTCCACAGTCCAACAGAGAGTGTGCTACAAACGGTTCAGTTAATTTACAGATTTTTGTGTGCTCGCGGATTACTACTATGGATAGTTCCGCACTACGCTCAAGTGATAACAGAAAACAAGCATTTTGAAAGTCAAAGTAGAGTAGAGATGGTCAAAGACCACGAATCTATTCCCAACTTGATCAAAACCGCCGAAAATGATAGATTTTTCGTTTTATCCAGATTTCTAATCATTTCGTATAATCGAATCAATGACGACATCAAACGGTCGATCGTTTGCAATCTTTTACCGCCATAAAGATCGTTTTCAAAGCAAAACGTTCTCGACCTTTCGTGATGCTTCTACCGTTATCTCCGTCGCCAACTGATAACAGTGACGGCGAGGGCGCTATCGCATTTCTCAGTACAACACAAATTTGGGCATTTTCTTTTGCGCCATTTCAATTTGTATGCTGCTGCGAGCTTTACAAGTGATTTCATGACCATATTTTTCGCAATCGTGTTAAACCGTTGCTGAACTCGCTTAGTAGTTTCAATTGAAGAGCTATTCACTGTCATTGTTCGTGTGCGCGCGCATTCGGTTGTTGATTATTGTTGCATCTCTGTGATTTTAGACTTTCCTTTTCTTCTCGCTGCCGTTGCTACACACAATGAAGAGGTAAAAGCAACGGTTAAATCCGTTTTTTCTATATTGTGTACTCAATCCAATGATCAAAGGTAGCTGTGTTCAGTTTTGGTGTAAAACGCTCAAAGAGCGCAATCACTAACAATCAGATAGATTGCGAAACTAAATTTCCCGCTAAAATCAGCCCGCTGCGTTTGAAATGAATACCGAATGTGCGAGATTTCCCAAGCGCTTTGCGATTTGAATGCAACAACAGTGATTAAATAACCCAACTCAACGTTTTCAGAGCGTTTAAATTCTACACGTTATGCGAGACTATCGAGAAAATCTGGAAGGCGAGCTCGTTGACGGCAAAAGAAAAAATCTACCAGAAATTCCTGGAGCCGATTGCAAAAATGGGAGACAAAGCGACGCTGAAAGCTGCGTTTTGGCTCTCGCTCACAGTGGTTGGTCCGAACTACAAGGGAATCTCGTTGAAAGAGGCTGACGAAGCTCTTATCCCGGAATTTACCGACTTTCGCAGGACTTCCGATGAACCGCAGGATTCGTTGGAGATCAACGAAGTTTACAACATGCTGCTGCAATTGGCCCAGTCGGTAGGCTAGTTGATACGGCGGCTATTCTTAGTCAAAATCCCATTTTCAGACATGCAGCGAGCATAAACGTGCTGTCTTCAAAGATCTGGTTGACCGATGCTCACCTCTAGAATATGAACACTTGCTAGCTCAAGTCAAAGCGGAGAAGAGAGAAGGATTTGATTTCGGGGAGATGTACATCTGCAAAGCGTTTGCGCTGACAGTCGTGAACAACCTAAACGTGGATCCTACTACAGGCAGGCAGCGTCAATTGACACTAAAATGGTTCATTTATTTGAATTTAGCGCAGAAGAAAAGAAGCGTCGATAAAATTCGCAGCGCTTTCAAGAATTGCTCCTCGTTCGACGTAATCGTTGACGCTGTGATGGACGCTTCAACACTTGAGTTGGCGTTTAAGAATGTGGATGCAATTCGGGTTGAAGCTGGTGTGCCGTTTATGAGCATGTACATTGAGCGTCGTCTAAACACAGTGGACAATTGTAAAGATTATTTAGCAGACAATTTTGCCGTTGAACCGTTGGTTAACGGTCACCGTTTGCAGGTTGTAAATTGAAAACGATGAAATTGTAAATTGTACTACAATGTTTGCAGATCCACCAAACGGCCAACGGCATGGTGCTCATCTTTGATCGGAATATGTTTGATGTGACAGACCAGTATGAAGACTTGAAGCTGGCGTTTACTAGCTTTGCTAACAATTCAACGTTCGCCTGCATCATTGAAGGCAGAGTTGAGTTTCTCCCTGAAAATATGGAAACCGAAGCGACCTCGAATCTAGATAAGTCAGCGGACGGAGCGAAGACGTTTGTATACGCTTCGCCAAAACTAGAGGTTAGTTAGTGTAGTTAATCGTGAAACTAAAATTTTTGCTTTTTAGAAGCCATTTCAATTACGTCAGTCAAACCTGATCAAATTTCACGCTTGCGATTTGCTGCTATTAGGAAGTGAGCTGTTGTTCGACCGAACTTTCAAGGAACGACGGGCCTTACTTCATTTTCACTTTGGCGGGTCGACTGATTTGATCCGGCTGATTTCTAGCGAAGACGGAGATTGTTACAATGACGTAAAGCGACTCTATTTCCAAAACTTTGAAAAGGTAAGAAGATAAGCGTAACCCAATCTACTTGCACAATCTTCTAGGAGAAGCACAACGGAGTCATTGTCAAAGATCTGAGATCGACCTACGAAGTGAGCAAACGCTCTTTTGATTGGATTAGCATCCAAGAGAGTGGCAATGAAAGGAAGATGGACACAACTGATTTGGTGGCCAAGAAGAAAATCAAAAAGGAAAGGATGAATATGTAATGTATCACCGCTTTTTGTTGTTGTAGAAGTCAACAGTTTTCTTTGTGTTTGAGCTTAAATAATTGATTTCTCCATGCTGACAAATCAAACAGTTATAGTTGGAACCATTAAACGATCATAAAGATGGAAGGAACTAAAATTAAGTGAAACATCAAGAGCATTATGAGCATTGATGTTCCTCGAAACTCTGCGCCTTGGTCATACCTAGTAGTGCTTTGTTTCAGCCATTCATCACAAATACAAGAAAGAAGACATAACATAGTCTCTGGTAATCAGAGGACGTTTTTCAAAAATGCCCGCGTCTCCTTTCAAAAGGTCTTCAAATTCTTTGATGATCTCTTCGAATTCCACATCAAACCCGACCTGAGAGAATTCATCGTCGGTTGAAGTTGAAACGCGTGGCTCGACTTCTTTCTCCGCTAGTTGTTCGAATGCCGGCATTTGTTCAACCATTCTTATACAGGCTATTTCCGGACGAAGAGATCCTTGGAACTCGTATGGTTCTTGGGCACTCTAAACTTGGCTAATGAGGCTAACGCACACGTGATTTTCACTCACGTGTGCTTCTCCAAAAGAAATGTAGGCAAACGACAAATGGCGTTGTAGATGGCCAAATTCCTCTTTGATTCGTCGCTACCGTACTTTTCATCAAAAATCTGGAAATCACGTCATAAGCAGTTCAAATAGTAGGACAATACCTTTAGAAGTTTCAGCGATACTGATCGGATTGAACATTGATGCTTGCGAACTAGATTCATCGCCGCGGAGACTTCTTCTCTTGCCTTCTTGAAACGTCTTTGCATCGATTCGAACGTGCGATTTAGTCGCGTACTGTGCCAGTCCTAGATTTTTGCGAATTTACGCTAAAACGGTCGATAACTTACCTTGCAAACGTTGCTAACACCAACATGCAGGGCCACAGCCACGTGGTAGACCTAAAGTGTTGATTTACATTGGAAAACACAGAAAAATCAATACCGAAATGCACGAAACCGAGTCAATACGCTCTCCTCTCAGCTGAGCTAAAACGGCCCGCAAATCGGGAATGACGTCGTCTATGTCAAATGCACAGTTTGTGACCGCATAGCAGACGTTGGAGAAGAGGTAATGCAAAGCCTAAATCCACATTTGCTCTACCTATACGGACATCAAAAAATACCAATTTTTTAGCGTTTGAAAATGTGGAAGTTGGTCCTTCAAACCAGCTATACCTTTGCGTCAGATCTGCGTGCAGCTTTAGCATAGAATCGTCGACTTGTGCGGTCTTCTTCTGCCACAGAATTCGAGTTTCGTACTCGTTCAGTCGCATAATGTAGCCACATATTTGATCGATGTGCAGATTGTTGTAGGTCAGGTTATCAAGTAAGCCGTGCGAGAAATCGTTTGCAAACACTCCCTTAGAGCTGATCTCTTTGTTCAAAATCTCTAAAAATCGTTTGTAACGTATCTTTAAAGCTTGAAATATTACCTTTTAATACTTTTGCATAGTTCTCAGTTTTAATTTGTGCCTTTAAGTCGTAGACGTTGCCTTTGGACGTAGAAGACCCGGCCAAATCGTTGTTCTCCAACTGAACACCGTAGTTTCCTGAAAATAGGCTTATCTAAAACAATGCTGACCGTCAAATGCGAAATTCTAAGAATTTTCAGGCGCTATTTTGAATGAATGAGCGTTTCTCGCGGTTTCAGCTACGGCGACTCATAAAATCTGGTTCTATCTGTTTCGCTCCGAAACGGTGAAAGATCAGCATTTACCAGTCAACAGAATGAACGGATATTCACTCGCCTTGGGTTGCTCAACTCCAATTTTAACCGTTTCTAGACCAAACAGCATTTAATCAGAATTTCGTTTGACCCAATTTCAATATTACGCGATTCTAGGTGCCAAAATGACCAGCGCCAAGTTGTCTTGCTTCGTGCTATTTTATTGTTGATGTTACCTTCCGGGTGCTGATATATGACAATGCTGTGATTAGCCACAAGCGCACTGAGGCCAATACGATGAACTTCTCTTGGAAAATCCTCCTTCGTTTCACTTACGGCGTCCAATCGAACTTTCCATATAATCTCTTCATCGGCCTTCTCTATTTCAATCGGAGCGTCCAGAGCTCGCAATTCAGTTGTGCCTGATTGCTGCAAAAAGTAGTTTAAATCCATTTACGTTCTCCAAACTTACGAAATCATCGTCAATCCTGTCCAAATCATCCAAAAGACAAAATGGCGCAATTCGGAACGAAGTTGTTTCAGTGAAAAAATCTTTTATGAGATTCGTGCGCTCGTTGTAGGTCCTTTTGAGAAGTGGCAGGTCATTAACAAACAGCAGATCCCAGAGTTCGAAGCTCTAAATGACTAAAATTAATGCTTTTGGTTAACAGAATCACGTTAACAGACCTTGTCGTCGTTGATTTGAACTTCTAAAATGCAGTTTTTAACCAAATTTGAAATACGCTCTTCAAACTCAGTGAAGTCGATTTTTTCCGTTGATTCTTCAATCAAATCGCTGTCATAAAATGTGAATTTCTTCTCGGAACTCCGATCATAGTGCACCTTAAATATTTAATTATGAAAATGAATCTGAATTCTAGTTCAAAGGCTCAAGTTTTCAACACGAAACGTTCAGGAGCTCTTTTGATAAATCAATATTTGACAATTGAGCTCTTTATGAACTTCCGCAAAGGTTGAATAGTATTTTGCCGGTGCAAATTCACTATATTGGAACGGTTTCTTTGCGCTAAGAACATTAGGTAAGATCTTAAAAACGACCACCGTTCACTGACCGTCAATTGCCTAGGAATAACTGGCACTTTGCGGGTTTTTACCGCTAGTTGGAAGGAATGAGAAAGGAATCTTCAATCAAATCGTTGTCATAAAAGCTGAATTACTTCTTGAATCTCCTATCATAGTGCATCTAAAACCCTAGTTTATCAAAATCAATCTGAATTCTACTCATGAATGTTCGAACGGTACTAGGTGGTAAGAACATTGAGCTGATCTTAAAAACGACCGTAAAATTGCCAAATTGTAAGACTTCTCGGTCGATGGCGCTAGTTGGAAGGAACGAGCGCAGGTCGCATTTCATTTAAAACGACTCAAAAGTGTGGGTCTGGCTACTTGGCTTAGAAAGGGCAGAATTTTCCGCGTCTCTCGTCTGCATTTTGCAGTAAATAAGCTCCATTCATCATCATTCTTAAATCGTCAATCGGCGCCCACTTGATGTGAATTCGATTGGGTTCTCATAAAGTCAGACTGCGCTCCATCGTGATGTCACAAAGTGAACTTGGACTGACTTGAAATTTCTGTCCATCCTTGAAAATGCACCGACACCACCTAGTCGTCTCTCGCAAATCAGCTCTGCGTTTGGAATAATCCGAGAGGTTGAGGGGAGACCCAATTTTCAGAGACCAAGAACTGAGATCATCGATCAATTGATTGAGGTTATCAGTGTTTTCGTTTCGAATCAAACGCTCCATCACGTCTTCAAGATTACGATGCTTCTTGTAAGCGATTGGCAGGAATTTCCTCAACTTTGGAATTTCTAAACACTGTGTTCGATTGTGGCAATTACTGTTATTGAATCACCTTCTTCAGGAACACTGCGAAAGAAGCAATATGCCTTAGCTAATGCGCTCATGACGGTCTCCACGCGGACTCCAGGCAAAAGTGCTCCTTCGAAGAGCAACGTAAGGTAAGTGTGCTCAAATGGAGACGTTTCTGCGTGAAGTTTCTTCATCAATTCGCTCCTTTGTGCGTCATCCTGAAGGGAATATTTGAAATTACATGCATAGATTCCTTCTTCTTTACGTTTTCAATTGCTACCAGTCTCGAATAAAGATCCCACAATTCTAGCTGAACGCTGGGCGTTGCAGGATCGGATTGCAAGCATTGGCTCCATTCTGTCATGCCAAAATTGCCGATTTTCAAGCGAACCTCGCTGCCTCAGACACAGACGCAGGGCTGCAAAGAAATGGCCGCTTGTTGATATTCCCGATATTTCGACGAGCACGCAAAGGTATGAAGTCAAGAGGCCGCATTTGCGCTCTTCAGTGCTGGCGGCATCAACGGCCTCAAACAATTTGCACAGGGTGGAAAATCGAGTTCTGTAATAGGATTGTCAACAGGGATTTGATTATTTCACCAACTTACATGTCCGCTATCGCCATAGTCCAACTGAGGAGAGAGTGAGCTGCAATCAATTGAGTTAATTTACAGATCGCGAACGACTACGCTCGGCACGTATTGCGCTCAGGTGATCGCGAACAAAGAAAACAAGCCTTTTTAAAAGAACTGAGAGCTGGGGGCAAACTACCATTAGAGTAAAATCGATTTAAATGTCCTCAAAAATCGATTAAAATTGACTAAAATTGTCCAAGTTTACTTAATTCCTTGATTTGCTTGAATTTCGTCAATCTATTTTTGAGTTTGGGGGCTTAATCACCTCTAAACGTGATTCTTCTGCTTTTACTTGTGGCCGATGGACAGAACCCCCGAAGTTAAACTAAATTGATCAAAATCGCCAAAAATTATAAATTCCTCAGATTTTAAAACATACCATGTGATCTATGGAGGCGACCTGCAAATCGCAGCCAATAGGTTGCAAAATTCAATGACCCATTATCATGGCTACTAGAACGGCATTTAACAAGCAATTGCCAACCGAACGGATGACTTTTGCGCTTTTGAAGCCAATTATCGATTAGCTCAAATTGGAAGTGCTCGACAGTACAAATATACTATTAAAAAGTTGGTTTTAAGCTTGAAATGAAGCGCTTTATGCTCACAAGCAGATCGCTGTACAGCTCAATCACATTGAGAAGCCACAATGTCGCAGAGAACGCAGAACGAAGAAACAAAAAAGATCTTATCGCTCCACCGCGGGGCGAACGGCTGCGTGAATCATGCAACAAACAGCGCCTCGTGCACTCTGACAGACGCGACGTTATTGATCTGTTGACGCTGCTGTTTCAAAATCGAGGGAATTTCTTAGGTTAATGATTGGTTGATGGGAAATGCCTAAACAATACGATTGGGAAGTGGATTTGGATGACGCCGACTGTTGGACTACTGTTGAGTGAGTTGGTTGATTTCCTGAGATTTCCAAAAAGGCCCCAAAATGATAATCTATTTTTATGAAAATTTATCGCCCTTTTTTGAACCTTGCGACCGCGATGGTAAAATCAGAATATTTATTTGACAACTCAGTCAGTTTTGAGACCTAGTCAGTTTTTTTAAAACTTAAAGGGCGCCTCTACGAAATTCACGTCTTTGGGGGATTTCATTGCGTTCGCATATGGATTATGGGGTCGTGAACAGAGATGTTCGGGTATGAAAATCTTCGGGTACCCGGAACCGGAACCGAGAAATGGAACCGAACCGGACCGAAACCCGAACCGGAACCGGTGTAAAACCTGAGCCGAACCGGATCCGGAAAGTTTAAGCTGTTAATAGAGGAGAACACGCGTTACATTTGGTAATTGCGAACGAATGTACCTCGTGATTAGACCAAACTGTCAATAGAAATCGGAACCGAACCGAAAGTTTCAGGTACCCGGAACCGGAACCGGTAAAAACCGAACCGAACCGGGACCGAACATCTCTGGTCTGAACTGACTGCGGATTGTGATGTTGGCTGTTCTCTATTGGTTGTTGTAATCGCGCCGTTACGCGTGATTCTGATCGAATGAGCTTTCCGCACGACCTCCAATTAGTTTGGATCTGGCTGTTTTGGTCGAAAATAGGTGAAAATTCATGATTTCGTCGGCTTTGACTTGGGAGTCCAGTTGATCCCTTTAAATGTAAACTGAATGTAAACTGACTCTATTTACACGAATCCAAAAATTTTCGAACTCAAAAATCGATTAGCCACACTTGTAAACGCCGATCGGCACAAGATAATTTTGTTTTCGCTTAATTGAAAACTAATATTCAGGCACAGACGCTATGAAATCCCCTACATGGTAAAAAGCAACAGACAACACCACAATCGGATCACGATTTACCATTTTCGGCAACGACACACGTCACGGTGCGTTTATTGCGGTCATAAAACCTCAAATTATAATTATATTTAGCCATTCATTGCTCGCACAGAGAGAAGTTCCGGTCGGGACGGAGCACGAGTTCACTTTTCAAAAATTTGTTCGAGAAATTCCAGCTGATTGCGAAGTTGTTAAGGTAATCGATCCGTACATTAAACGCTATCGAGATGGAGCCCAAAAAACTGCTTTTCAAGTAATTTTTGTGTGTTTTTCTATGATCATAAACATGCGTTTTAGAGAGCAACTGACGAAATCTACAAGAAATACGTGAAAGATCTAATTACCCTATGCAACGCGCAGCTCTCGCCCAAAAAGTGCCGTTATGAGCTGTTTACTCATGAGGCGATCAACGACCAACGAGATTATGCAGTTGATGGATGCGTACCTAATGTTTTCTGTGTTCCACGCTTGCACGATCGTCGCATTCTGTAAGTTACACGCATTTCCACGTTGTGTCTATTTTCGCTTTTAGATTTTTGGGTCCAAAAAACTGTTTGGAGGTGATTATAGGACACGGTACCGACACATTCAGCCGTGAAGACCTGATAGCAAACTGTGACTACAGATTCTGCAAAACCACAATGTCTTTTGTGGATCTCATCTCTTATGATCCCAGAAAACTTGGCCGAAATATGACGTCTCGTTTTGTCTGGTACTGATCATTTGTGTTCTTTTGTTTTGATGTGATTCAATCGTTTTGAAATAAACTAATAGCTTAATTTAAAAGCTTAATTTATTCTCAAATGTTCTGTTAAATGAGATAAGGAATGAGATAAGGAATGCAAACTATCAACCTTTGATGGAAACACACTCAAAGTAATTAAATATGATAACTAGCACAACACGTGCTCAAATCAACTTTTAGGCACTAAAAGTGAACTTCGGATTTGCGCTCAGCTCAGCCGAATCAGAGTTATGTCGCTAAAATTCAACCAAAATCGAATAAACCATGGGCTGATCGCCTATTTATCGCCTATCCATTTCGGTCGCATTGACCCGGCTGCGATAACAATTGGTTCCGTTGAATCGCACCGAATTCTTTGCAAAAGCAGCAAAAAATCCGTTTCGTTTAATGTTTTTCGCGTCGTTTTTGCGGTGCCTCCGCCCTGCAGCTGTTTCTGTACTCGTTCCTCAGACGCTGCTGTGAGAGCTCCTGCCGTCCGCCCGCAATCGAAGATATTCGATTTTGATGTTTACCCAGTGTCAGCAAACTGTTTGATGAGATAAAATTAGAAATTTTCCGCTTTATTTTCCGCGTGTGCAGATTGCGGGTTGCTGGGCATGTTTACCTCACTAATCTCTGTATCCTGTTCTGTGCGTGAGTCATAGTTGCGAAAACAATGGGCATAAAAGGTAATAATTTAAAGGCCGATTGTATTCGGATGGCTGGATTCAGTTGCGCGAAATCTATCGATTGATGTGCTTTTGACGTAATACGACATTTGCACCCAATCCGTTAGCGCGCAATTTAGGGAGCCGTTTTGCGATCTAGCTCTCAGATGTAGCACTGAAACTGTTCTTAGGCTTTGCGCCAATTAGTGTTACGGACAAAATTGATTTGCGTCATCTTCAGAGCAAAAATTAGTTTAAGCTTAGCCTACCTTGTAGTCTATTTCGTATTGAGCGCTGTAGTTGCTTGTGGTTGTTGTTAATCTCTTTTGCTCACGTGAGTCATTGGTTGGCGAAAACAAGATGGATACAAACGGTAATTACTTAATTTTATCTCCTGTATAATTGTGATTCTAAGGTTTGTTCTTGTGCAGATTGCGGCTTCACGGGATGCTCAATGTTTGCATTGCTTATCAATGAACTTATGAGCACTAGCACTAGTGAGTCAACAGTAGCGAAAACAGTTTTAATGATCGATTGAATTGCTTGATGATTGTTGCTTTTTTTATCTTCAAAGCTTGGAAAAGTTCATAGTTACAACGCTTCGTTCCTCGAGCGATTAGTGTAACATCTGTTCTTTCGATATTTTTCGAAAGTGCGGCAAGCTTATGTTAAGTGGCAAGTTGAGAAAAGGCTCAATCGAAATATTGTGTGGCCAGACGTATCAATATCAATTGTTTTGCTAATCTCTTTTGCGCAAGTGAGTGGCGAAAACAAAGTGTGACACATAAGGTAATTATGTAAAGATCGTTTACTCCGCGCCTTGCAGATGTTTGATGCTGATGTTTGTGCTAGTCCCGTAGACTAGCAAATAGATTAAAAAGGCGGATTTCCAATTCCGTGAACAGAATTGGCATTGAAGCGTAGTTAGAGTCTAGTGATTTCGCTTGCAATAGTAATGGCTGCATTGTGTCTAAGGTTAGGTTTATGAATTCTTCAATGCAGGATTTAGCCAAAGGCAAGAGGCTTAAATTTCAAGCAGTTCTAAACATTATGAGAGCAAAAGATCACTTAAGAAAACGCAAAAAGTTTCGTATGCATCAAATTTGGGCTCAATTTTACCGTTCTTACTACAGCATTGCCTTATTAACGCTTCTCTGGGTTAAAAAAGTCACACTTCCTTCAAACAGCGAACGGTCAGCCGACCGTTCAGCTCGGTGATGAACGAAGAAGGGACGAAAGTGAGGGAAACTGGTGCGCTGCGGGCGCGAGGAAAGTCATAAAACCGGCGCGCTATGAGTCAGCCGCCGGCTGGTGGCGAATGTGGACAGAAGCAAAGGGCATCGGAATAATTATCGCGATGCTCGCGACAGACATCGTCTGACCGCTCACCTCATCTGTCTGGCCAACACATGAGTTGACGCTTCGAGTCCCTCATTGGAAGTTTGGTTGTCTGTTGTGCGCGCTGTCTGAGTTGGACGCCCGATGGTGTCGTGATGTGTTTTTTGAACGACCCGTCGTTTCAATATCTCCAATGACACACAAACCCAATAAAGCCGCTCTCCGTCTGAGACGAAACAGAAATCGTGGAGCTTTTTACTGTGAAACATTGATTAAAAAACTCCAATTCCTAGCTTTAAAGTCTGCTCATGACCACTCAGGTTAATTGCCTGCATTATCGCATGTGGCATTGACTTGTGATAAATGACATTTCGCGTGCACCTCTAGCTGCTGTGCTAATTCACTACTCTGTCAAGTTCATGAGTATTGACGATAAACGAGGTTAATTCTCGGAACACGGCTATTAATGTCATCTATGTTGATAAGGTCACTCGTTGCGCAGAAACCAACGCTCACTAGACTGCGCTGCTTGTAAAATGGCAAAAATTAATGTCTATACTATGACTATTAGGGCTGAGAATTCAAATTGCTTGTCTGGGAATGAAGTAAGCGCACAACTTTTACGATGCAATGACAGTTTAACGCGGATTAGGCGCCTAAAACGTTGAAGTGTTCGTATTCGTTTCTTAGCCCTGTATCTTTGCGCTATTTTACCTCGTCTGGGTTAACATATCATTGTATCACATTTTTGAATTTTTTGTAACAAAGTTTTGTACAGTTGTTTGAAGCTGTTTTTGCAAGTTGTTGGCACGTTAATCTGCAGTTTGTGTTGCAGCTGGACTGCTGCGATTTGAAAATAAGCTGCACCTTGAACTTTTTCTTCAGAACAGAATCAATTACACTCTGTTATGCCACATCTCAGATTTGTTCATTCATTAAAACTGGTTCTTCGCGCTAGTTGCTGCCACATCTGACCTCCTGTATTCTTCACGAGGTCATCCCTCCGGCACGTTCGTTCTCGTCCGTCTCGTTATGGGAGCACTTTTAATAGATTTTTTTTTGGAAAAAGTTGTTCGTCAGTGACGAGTTATCAAAGCCGAGGGGCTGCCGAATGATGACCTATTTTCCAGTTCTCGCATGGAACAAAGTTTCCGAACAACAACACTCGTTTTTGTTTGCGAGCCTTAAAAATAGAATAACGCGAGCTAAATCGGTGACAAAATGACATTTCAAAATGCAAAATGTCAGTAGTATTTGCGTTAGGCATCACTGATCGAGCTGTTGTTCGATTGCGTTAATCGCTAAAGTTAGAAAAAAGGCAAGTTGCACGTTAGTGCACATCACAGTTGCAGGTCTTTTCTGACTGTTACAGTATGCACTTTGCAATGTTTGAAAGTAGTGAATCCTTTAAATCGTTTAAACTTAAAAAACGACATTTTCTAATGAACTTTTGATTAAACATGATTGAAGCAATATGCCTGAAAGGGTGCTGGGAATGCACTAAACCGAAGCAACGATCTTGTTTGCTGCTGATGAAACTGCTGCACTTTGCAAGGTTTAAAAGTGCAAAACGGGTTTAGTGCAATTAACTAAGCCTTTAAGCTACAAAAACAACGTCAAAATTGAACGCAGTTAGTGTTTTCGTACGCTTCTAAAAGTCCATTGAACACAACTTGGTACAAAACTGACTTTTTACAACCAACTTTGGGACTTCTCTGCTGCCAATCGCCTTCTTTTGTTTGGAAATCCGAACCATCGCCCCTCACAGGAGCCATTTGCAGCTAGCACCACACACCACAACAACGCGTTCCACCGCCGTCGCTGATTTCACCTCTCGCGTCGCACGCGCGCGCGCCTTTCAAAGATCACTCCAATTTGGTTTCTGCTGCCACCACACATCGCTTGATTAGTCAGTCATTAGCGCCGCTAAAAACATCCCCTCCGCTCAGCTCAGTCAGCTCAGCTCACACTTACTCACCTCCACGGCGGCGGTGGTGTCCCCTCTCGCTGCTCGTACTGCTACTCCCGGCTGTCTGCCTCTTCGTTTAACTGGTTTAACAGCGACGGCGCCTTTCTCAAGCACTTTAGCGCGTTCGAGCACTAGGTGGGCTGATAGCGGATGTGAGAGGAGCGCCGTCCTCGTCGGAAATGATGATCAGCATGAGTGTGACGTCACATGCTGAGGATGCTGAGCTCAGTGCGCTGTTTTTCGCGATTGTCGCCGATCCATTTCTCCTCTGCCTCGAGGATCAACCAGCACCAGCATTTGCATAATCTCGTTTCTCGTGTGCCAGGAACAGAGTGAAATGTCGCTAGTGGCAACGTCCGATCAGAATCAATCGCTGCTCGCGATGGAGGAGGCAGACAGTTCACCGACGCCCGATATCATCAAGGTGAGCCGTTTTTTGCCCGTTTTTACCGCCTGAATAGGCTTGTATAGGTTAGTGCTGTGAATAGCCATACGTATTTAGGGCCCAGACTTTGGGGACTGAAAACTGCGAGAATGTTTTATTTTTGTTTTGGGTTACGGTACTTCAAAGAATACGTTGAGTGCTATTTTTAAAACAGCAATTCACGCATTTTGTGACGCAACTACTGGTGTTTGAACAGCCAGAGCTAAAAAACGTCGATTTACAATTAAAGGACAAATTTTACGAACAATTTAATCAGCCAATCAGTCACTACAATTTCACTTTTTCATGTTTTCAAAAGTCTGATTAGTTCGCTGGCGAGTTGTTTGTTGTCCAGAATGCACTTTGTTTTGCCTAAAAATACACATGAACCGACGGTTTTGTGACGTAAATGACTGCAAAACGTCATTGAGGACTTTTCAAGACTGAGAATTGGAAATTCATGCTGTTTGTTGACTGAAAAACAAAACGAAAGCAATATTTGGTTTCGTTGGTATTTGGTAACGTCTGATGCTAATTTATTGAATTACTCCTCCCTCTGTACCCGTGAAGCCGATTTTGCAATTATGATTTTTGAGTAATTTAAATTTCCAAAACAATTTGAGTTTTGCGTCTGAAAACTCAAATCTCAAACTCAAAGGGCATCGGCTTCACTGCTCTGTACACCTTTGCTCGCTAGTGTACGTTTGGCGCAGTTGAAACGACAGAACAGAATCGGGAAAATAGACGACGACAAAAAGCTTCTATTGAAGACATTCCAAGGTTTATCGGAAGCGGGCGCTGCACAGCAGAGGTGTTATGCTTGCTATCTGACTTGGAATCCGCTGCATTAGAGCAGCCTTAGGTGCTGTAAGAGCTCCGGTAGTTTCAGAGATCATAATTCGGTGTTTCTGAAACTACCGGCCTATTGGCGGTTTCGAATTTGCACGTCAGAAATATGAATCGGTCATTGTTGATGAGTATGAATTGTGCGGCATTTTTGTAACAATTTTTTGCTTATTTTTAGCCCAAAACACCGATTTGTGTTTTGTTTTCTTCCAAAAGAGGTCGTTGTTGGTGGGAACCGACACTCACTCATGAGTGTTCGAGAGAACCTGAATTCTTGCATTTGGATCAATTGAAAAGGACACAAATGGAAGCTTTACGTCTGCTCTGCCAGCCCCATTCCCTTTGTTGGTGTTTGGAAAGCACCACAAATCAAAGATTGCCACACGGAAAGCGTTTTGAATTACATATCGTTATGACGCACAAAATCCCTAAAACAACAATTTATACCAAACGAACGATTTAAATAGAAATGATTCACAGCAATTGAAGGTGAATAGTCTTTGCGTCACATCGACGTAGCTCGCAATTAGCTCCGTTCTGTGCGTATTCATGGTTTTGTTATCAAATTAGCTGCTACTATGATAGAGCGTCAAGCTTCAGAAATAAAAGTAAGTTTCTGTCTGATAAAAATGAATTGATTTTTCTGAAATTTTTTACTGTTTTGTCTGTCATGACCTCAGAGGTCACAGGTAGGTATTTTCATTGGATTACATTGATTCTATGGAAATTAAATAATCCGAGCAATCCGAGCAGTTTAGAGATAGAGAGATTGGCTTTTGGAGATCGATTTTTCCAATTTTTGGTCATTCCGTCGTAATTCGTTGTTTACGTGGCTGTTTTGAACCAATGTGAGGGCGCGTGAAGCGTTCGTATCATCAGATCATTCGTATCATTATGCAAAACACCAAGAAACTGTTATTACTAAAAATAAACGATCAATGTTTGATCGTCCCATGCGAACGTACGATTAGAGATACAGAATATTGAACCCTGAAATGAAGCTATCTCGTGTCTAATTCTCCCTGACGACAGATGAAAAAAAAAGATCTGTAGTTTCAATTACTGTACTCCACAAAATGCTGAGCTCCTTAAGACAATTGTGTCACAAAATTCGCGGTTTTTAGTCTTATTTTATGCTCCGAACTATACGCCGGAACCATGACCAAACGTTGTCGTTATCTGCTTATGATTCACTAAGCCATTGAATCCAATAATTTTAATGTATGTGGAAATGCGTCACAGAGTTAATGCACACGATTTTTTGTAGTTTGAATCCGTATATCGATAATTCGCGTGCGGCAAAGAGATTTTGGAGTCAACAAGCGTTAATGCACAATGTTGTGTGTACCGCAAGGACATTACCGCGATTATAGGAAAAGTACGAGTGTATAGAAGGCAGCATAACGTAAGCTAAATGCTGTTTTTGTAAAGGATTTCCACGGAATTTTGCATTACCAGGACCTTATGTTGTAATCAATTGATGAGCACAAAAAATAGACTAATTGATTAAAAAAAACCTTTTTTAAAAATTCCCTTTTACTTCGCTGTACACATTGAATTGCTTAACCCTAAACAACAGGACTCTAGAGGATTTCAGTTTAGACTAAAAACCGCGCATTTTGTGATGCAATTGCGTAAATGAGCATCTGTCTACGTAGTGTCCGGTGCGCTTAAAATAAAGTTCTTATCGTGAAAACACTCTGACGTCCTTTGGCTTTTCAACAAGAAAAGCACGTAATAGTTGGAGTACGGTAGCGCTATATATTGCTCAAAAACAACGTCTACTCTGGTTTCTGATGTTTTTCTTTATTTTAATTAATCTCGAAGCAGGACGTTTCGGCGCCAGAAAATTTTGTCTTTGAATTTTGTCACTTTTTAGACCTTTTTGACATGACACAGAAGTTTTAACGAGCCTTGCTTCGTACTAGGTTAACGATACTGTAACTGCCTTATTGGTTTAGCCTAGTTATTGGCGTACCGGTCGTCCTAGAGGCAAAAAAGTCATTTGCAATTGTGGACGCGCTCAACCGCAAAACTCAATTTTTGATCGTTTCTCACCCGGATAGCTACACACCTGTGCTTCCTGGGTCAATCTAAACCAATTCAATGTCGCGAGCAACGTTCATGCCATCAGAATCAAGTGAAAAGACCGAAAATAGGCAGTTTCCGCAACAACAAAAATACGACCGCATCGTGCACATGAGATCGCAATCAATCGCCTCAGGACCCATGAGTTTTTTTTTTAGTAAAAGTAGGATCCCCATAAACTTTTATATCTCAGGACTGAGTTGTCCTACAACAATTCTGATTGCACAATCGAGGTCGCAAGGGCCGAATTAGTGGGGAGATTTCAGAAAAATCTGAGACTTTTTAAATTTGCGCTTTGTATGTAGGAGCCGGGTTAACTTCTTACACTGACAGAAAGATACACTCCGTAGGCAACTCCGACCAGGCATCGGATGAGTGAAAGCGTGAACCACAATAGATTTAGAGGAGTTAAAGTCGAAAACAGAAGCTTCCATGCGCACAACCAACCACAACGTCATTTCTCTTGTTAGATGGGTAGAATTTCAGCGACCCGCGCTCTTCTCACGCAAATCAGTGCGTCTGCTCATCACCCTCCTCATGATGTTTGGCATGTTCTGCTCCACATCGCTGCGCAACAACCTCGGTGTCACGATCGTGTGCATGGTCAACGCCACCGCGTTCAAAAGCAACGTTCCTGAGAAAATTCCGCTCTTGAATGCGGCGAGAGAACCGGAGAATTGTCCCGTTTCGGTCGCGAGCAAAAGCCCCGAGGAGTCGGGCTATGATGGCGACCTCCTGTGGGACTCGCACACGCAGGGAATCGTCTTCTCGGCTGTAGGATTCGGGTCCCTGGTGACGCTTCTTCCTGCCGGAATGATCGCCGACAAATTCGGTCCGAAGCATCTCATCTTCTGGGCGCTCCTCTCCATGGCAATCAACACCTACATCTCCCCCCTAATGGCCAATTTCCATCCTTGGGCGTTTGCCGCTTCTAGATTTGCACTTGGAGTTAGTAATGTAAGACCGAACCTTAGAGTTTTCAGCACTCAATCGCTCTTTCAGGGCTTCATAATGCCGTCGATGACAGCTGTGGGCGCCCGATGGTTTGTTCCCGACGAGCGTTCAACGATGAACGCGCTCTACACGTCCGGAATCCAGCTCTCCGGCATCTTTCTCGGTCTCACAACGCCTTTCCTCTGCGAATGGAAATTCCTGGGCGGCTGGCCACTTGTCTACTACGTTCTGGCAACAATGACCGTTGGATGGGGCGTTCTCTGGTGCTGCTTGGCGACCAACCACGCAGAGAAGAACACGAGGATCAGCGAGGCTGAGAAATACTACATAACGGAGAATGTCGTTGTCAAAAAGAATCAAAAACGGGTGCGGATTACTGTAGGTCTGACGTGAAATGCATTAAGAACATTGCAGACGCCCTTCCCGGTCTGCGAAGCGATGACGTCAATGCCGTTCTGGGCTGTGATGATCGTCCGCGTGACCCTCGTCACTCAGCAGAAGATTATGATGTCCTACACCGCTTCGTTCATTCGTGACGTCCTCAGAGCCGATCTCACTATGGTAGGCATACAGGAACACTATTATGATCAAAGGACAGAAATCGTAGAGAAATTTTGGGTTAAAACTGACTTTTCTGTCGCTCTTTCGCGCACTCGGAGTGATCAAAGCTGTTTTGAGCTCAACTATTGTCGAAATCAAATCGAACGTCGGTCGCTATTCGGTCTCGCTCGCTGTCTCGTCTGTTGCCGTCTGTTGTCAACAGGAAATGCCACTTTGGTTTCACATTCGATCTGGGGATAATTTTAGCAGAATTTGTTATCGAGAAGATGTTTACGAGACTTCACTTATCTTGTTGTGCTAATTTGGTTTTCAAAATTTTCGAATTTCAAAAGTGACTGGGCCTGAATTCCTTTGTCCACGCAGAGGGAGTCCGCGGAGTTCGTTCACTGGCTATAATGGCATCAACCAGAGAAGCCGACGAGCCGGAAATCGAGCCGGCCGGCTCGTGGCTCGGCTCGCTCTGATTTTTGACCGGCGAGCCGTCTCGTAGCTCGCCTCGATGGCCTTTTTTTTAAATCGGCTTCTCTGGCATCAACTTTGCAGCAAAGAACCTTTGAAAACGCACAAAAATGCACCAAAACCACTCCATACAACAGTCACTTTTGAAATCCATGGTTCTCGGCGGCCAGTGGATGAATTTGCACCAAATTCACAAAATTCGAACATCGTTTCAAGAACAGATTTTGCTAAAATGAGCCCATGATTGCCTGCCTAACCGAGTAAGGTCACCAAGTGGCATTTCCTGTTGCCAACGGACGGCGCTCTCTGCATTCGGTGCAGGCGAAATCTTATGTGCGGTGGTAGTTCGATTTGTTTTCGAGAATAACAACAACTGTGCGCTTCAGAACGGTGTCTACACCGCACTGCCCTACATGGCGCAACTCGTCTCCAAGAACGTCGTTTCCGCTTTTGCCGACTACCTGAAACGCCGCAAGATCATGTCGCACACGACTTCCGTCCGCCTCTTCCAGTCGATTGCGAGCTGCGGCATCGCCGTCTGCTTCCTGGGACTCGCGTTCTTCGCCGACTGCAATCACGTTGCGCTCGGTGTCGTGCTTCTCACCTTCAAGAACATCTTCACTTCGTTTGTGAGTCCAGGAATGCACACCAGCGCGCTGAGCATCGCGCCGCTCCACTCCGGCGCTCTCCATTCGGTCACCATGTTTGTAGCGTTTCTCGTCAGTTCGGCATCGCCGATTCTTGTAGGAATGGTACTTCAGAATGTAAGTGATAGCGCTGCCTCTGTATTACGGTATTTACGCGTTTTCTAGAACTCAAAAGCCGAATGGAGTCTCATTTTCGTTTTCATCGCCTCGCTCAATATAATCTCCGGAATCTTCTTTGCAATTTTCGGGTCCGCAGAAGCGCAGGAATGGTCGATGCCAACCGGGAAGACCTTTCCCGCGCCTCCTGTGCCAGTATCTGACGGTGATACGCAGGTTCAGAAAGAAGCGTAAACTTCTATATTACGTGTTTGGCATTTTGAATAGATTCATCAATTCATGCAAGGTTGCGCTTTGTCGAGAGCCACACACTGCCTACGATTGCTTTGCTCTCATTGAGATACTGAATATTAGAGTAGAAATGATGAAAAATTGGAGTTAAATAGACAGTAAAAGGCTCTGAAAATCTCAGATTTTCCTGAAATTTCGTCTTCATTTGACTGGTTCTCGAAACTGACTATTTTCGGTCGTTTCATATGCTTCTGATGCTCGTTCCTTTTATCCTCAAAATGGTCTAGATCGATCAAGGAGACACAGGTTTGTAGCTATCTTTCTGATGAATCGTGGACTTGGCGGTGCACAAATCAAATTGTCATCGTTTCTCATCCAGAGAGCCACAAACCTGCTGTTCCTGGGAGTGATGTCAATGTCCATTCAAACTCCAATTTTGTGAAATTTTACGTCAGACAGAGAAGCCTCGTCCGTTGTTTATTTATTTGGAACTGATCGGTTAGCGCCATCTACGTGGCACAATAATAGGGAGGGAAGGTACAAATCATGTGAGTGAGATAGCGAGAACAAGATGCGAGAAACAGAGAAGTCAATCGCCATTGATCGCGCTACTCCCAAGAAAGAGAACACAAGGGAGATGTAAGAATGTCAGTTGATGCTGACAACGCTGGAGTAAGCCTTTCTATGGAGGGCTTCGAAGGGAGCGAATCGTACTATAAAAACAAGAGAAATGATTGTGAGGACTCTACACTCTAAACTAACCGTTTGGGGTGGTTATCAATCATCGAACAGAAATAGATTGAACAGACGAAAGACTTTGTGCAGTTCCTCGTTTTACTCAATGTGCAGCTTCGTAGCCATTGCGTCACCTACATCAATTTTTACTACTTGAACAATTTTGATCTTACCGCATTGTTAAGCTTCGTGTCCTTCATGCTCTTCGATTAAACAACTCCGTCCTTGTCCAACCTGTGCGTTTGGCCATGTAGACTCCGGAGTAGTTTGATCTTCGACGAAAAAATTGAACTGACCCTGAAATGACTTCAGGCTTGTTCATCGTCTTAAATATTCCAGAGGGTTAAACTAAGCATTAAACAAAACTTCAAATTTAACGTTTTTTGAGTTTTAATGGTCTGCTAATGTCATATTCGTATTCCTCACGTCTTTTAGGTCTAGTATTGTGATTGGTCATCAGCATCAGTATCTCGATGAAGTACTTAAATTGTCCTTTGTCTATCGTCTGAAACGTTCCGGAGATGCGATGTCTAAATCATTTCGCTTTTTTACGTTAACCAAGTTTTGCTTCTAAATACCGCACTGTTAAGGATCGTCATCGTTCCAACTTGTCTTCCTCTGCGTTTGTCTTTGTTGTTTCTTGCCGCGTGTTTATCGGTCGCCGTCTTTTCTCACCATTGGTGCATGTAGTCTACCACTGAACGGAATTGAACAGAGTTGAAGTCTAATCGTAGCAGCGTTCAAGCTGTTGCCAACAAATCGGTCCAACACAAAAAATCGTTTAAGAAAACAACGCGAACACTCACCCGCAGATTTCGTTCGTCGATTTAATTGATTCAGCGCTGATTTTTTGGTGAATATTCCATCGTGTGGAGATTGATCCATCGGAATAGAATCTGGAATTGATGTATGTATTGTCGTACGTTCATAGCCCTTTTGTCCTTTTCTGGGCCAAAACAAATATCGGCTAGTGATTGAACCGATTGAGTTCAAAAAGTCAAATTAGGAACAACACTGCAAATCAAATCAATCAGCCTTTCCTCTCGATGGAAGCAGATAAAACTATCAGTGTTAGTGAACACACGTTTGTTGCCTGGTTCAGCATTTCAGTCTGAAGAGAAAGCAACATAAATAATCCGAAGCAGGACAACTTGGCGCCAAGAATTCGGTACCTGGCTAGCTTTGTGCGTGACCGTAACACGCAACAGCTTCGTTCTTGGCTAACCATATCGTGACTGCCTTAGTGGGTTTAGCCTAGTTTTCAGCTTGCCAGGCTTCGTAGAGCAACTTTGAGACGCGTTTAACTTGGCAATAAAAGATTCCAAGTTGTCGGGCGCAACTCCTAGGCGATGGTGCACTTTTGCGAGCAAATGTTCAAGTTGCAGTTTGAAGCTCTACGTTACAGCGAAGCAAGTCAACTTGGCGCCGCCGACTGGGCGCCAGGTCAACTTGGCGCCGGACAACTTGGCGCCGAGCAATCTTAGGCCTAGGAGCTGCCGCAGGCTTTGCCCAGTGAATTTTGGGCGAGCGCAGCGAGCACAAAATTCACTGTGCTTCGTACTGCGACTTAGATTGTTCGTCGCCAGGTTGACACGTACCGACGTTACAGGACTCACTTGCACGTTCTATCAATTTTGTTTTAGTATTTTTGTATTCCGCAATCCCAGCGAACAATTCTGAACTCTGTAAGATGGTATTTTAAGGTCATAAAACTTCAAATAGAGATTGAGAATGTCCACAATTAGGCTCCACAATCTTTCTTCCACTCCGCCAATACATTCCAACTTGCAAAATCACAAAAAAAAGATGTTTTCTTACCAATTTGTTGGTCGCCGATCATAAGGAACTTATGGAACCCGCTGAGTGAAGCTCAATCGCATTTCGGTTGCTGGTTAGATTTTTCGCTGAGTGTTCTGTGCTATCGAAGCCTGGGACAACATTGCAACGTTAAGCGCCGGATCTTTTCGACAACTGATCAGGCCTCTATTCTTGGACTGCCGGCCCTAAATGAGTTTGTAGCTCACTATCTTGTGCACACATTAACAAACTGAATGGTTCTGGCCTGCATTGCAGACCACGTGGCCTTTGAATCACCATTCGGTTTTCGAGTGAATCATTTTGACGAACGTAGGGCCATCTTCGTCAGCATCATTGGCTAAACCGTTAGTTAGCCGGGTCCGTTCTCGAATTTTCAACGCGCGCTAAAGGGAGACCAACCGGATGTTCCACTAATTCTTTCGGCCGGCTCCAAATCAACCAAAGGATTGATTCCAAAATTAAACTAGTAAGAATCTGGAACACTAGAATTATACCTTTTGTTAAATGTGTGCTTTGAGGTCAACAAATCGCAATTTTGTTTGCTTTTGAGCACAAGATTGCCGTTCGCCAGAGACAAAGGCAGCTTAACTAAGAGGGTTACAAATGTTTCAAAGCATATCCGTCCAAATATCAAAGAGACTAGATAACTCACATTGTGTTGAAGTCGGCGCTCAGCGATAGATTCGACAGTGATTGGTAGGAGTTTGAACCTGAAATCAGTAAAATTGATTCAATGGAAATCGTTTCTACTCGCCAACGCGCTTTTTCCATCCACTTTATGTCTCAAACCCGATCTATTGACAAAAAGAAGAAAATTTCTTAAAAATACTAATCGACATCGACCGCATCGACCGAAAATTCAAAGACGATTTTGTCATTTGAAGACTAACTATCAATCGCCCGCGATTTTTGCGCCGCTCTACAGAATGTTCTTTACTTTCTTTAATCGAAACCAGACCTGCGATGCAGGTCTGGTTTGTGCGGGGGCCAAGCGAAATGAGAGGCCCAGTTTGGAATTTAACTATCGGGCAATCTCCACTGTTTCAAGTTAGAGTTACAGGATGAATGTTGAGTGGAAAGCGCTTCGCGCTTTTGACCTTCTCTAGATTGTTTATGCCGTTTGCGCCTTTGTGGGAAGCTGGTATAGCTAGTAGCCGCTTCACGGCTCGACAACAACCACAGAAGTAACTGTTTGCTGCTTCACGGCTCGCCTCTGAAGGCAACTGGAGACTGCTCGCCGCTTAGCGGCTCGTAGCGTTGTTTGCACTTACGGTTCGCGCGCCTTATGAGTGTTGAGATCACTACGAAGCCTAATCTTACGGCACATGCCTTAAAACTATCTTACATTTCGCTAAACAGCAACATTTTAGTCGTAAAAAAGGACTTAACACAACGGATTGGGTCAGCAAACAGTCAAGATTTTGATCATTTTGCAGATGGGTATATCTAGGCTCCCGCCCCGAATATCAAAACTAAAATGGATAACTTTTTTAAGTTTGACATTTTTCTACAACATATCCAAAACGGAGCCCAAACAATCATAATTTTATTGAGATAATGCTTTTTTGAGAGACATGTCCAAATTCCACAGAATTTTAAAAAAATACAAATAAAACAAAACTGTTCACTACAAAACTTATTTGTTCGTCCCAAAAGCACCGAATTTCTATGTAACGCGACATTCTCTATTAAATGAGCCTAAAAACATCCCTAATTGACCGAATAAAATATAAAATATTGAGCTTTTTAGAATCCATTCTCAACTTGCCACCTTTTTGTAAACAGTCACTTTTCTAGGCTCCCAACACGAATATCAAAAATAAAACGGATAACTTTTGTGCGTCTATCCTTTCTCTACAACATATCCAAAAAATAATCAAAAATTCGCAAATTCGTTGACAAAAGATGTTTTTGGTAGCCTCGTGTTCAAAACGGCCATTTTTTCACTCGATTTCCCTCCAAGACACAAAAGTTTCGCACTTTTTCCAAAACTTTTTATATATTCCGGTAGCTCTCAGGATGCGCTTTCCGAATATATCCACTTTTTCCCTCAAATCTCAAACCTATCCCCAAAAACTACTTTTCCTACTTTTTGGGTCCTACCGCGAAAATATTTAAAATATGCCATACCACACACCTAAGGATCACTCATGCCAAGTTTCAGCCCAATCGCACGAAACAAACACAATGATTACCTCACGACGACGACGACGACGACGACCGCGAGCACCCTACCTTATTTTCTTTTTAATGGAAACCAGACCTGCGATGCAGGTCTGGTTTGTGCGGGGCCAAGCGAAATGATAGGCCCAGTTTGGAATTTAACTATCGGGCAATCTCCACTGTTTCAAGTTAGAGTTACAGGATGAATGTTGAGTGGAAAGCGCTTCGCGCTTTTGACCTTCTCTAGATTGTTTATGCCGTTTGCGCCTTTGTGGGTAGCTGGTATAGCTAGTAGCCGCTTCACGGCTCGACAACAACCACAGAAGTAACTGCTTGCTGCTTCACGGCTCGCCTCTGAAGGCAACGGGAGACTGCTCGCCGCTTCGCGGCTCGTAGCGTTGTTCGCACTTACGATTCTCGAGCCTTATGAGTGTTGAGATCACTGCGAAGCCTAATCTTACGGCGCATGCCAACGTTTTTTTAGCTCTTAAAACTATCTTACATTTCGCTAAACAGCAACATTTTAGTCGTAAAAAAGGACTTAACACAGCGGATTGCGTCAGCAAACAGTCAAGATTTTGATCATTTTGCAGATGGGTAGATCTAGGCTCCCGCCCCGAATATCAAAACCAAAAAGGATAACTTTTTTAAGTTGGACATTTTTCTACAACATATCCAAAACAGAGCCCGAACAATCATAATTTTATTGAGATAATGCTTTTTTGAGAGACATGTCCAAATTCCACAGAATTTAAAAAATTCCAAACAAAACAAAACTTTTATCTACAAAACTTGTTTGTTCGTCCAAAAGCAACGGAGTTATATGTATCGTGACATTCTGTATTAAATGAGCCTAAAAACATCCCTAATTGACCGAATAAAATATAAAATATTGAGCTTTTTAGAATCCATTCTCAACTTGCCACCTTTTTGTAAACCGTCACTTTTCTAGGCTCCCACCGCGAATTTCAAAAATAAAACGGATAACTTTTGTGCGTCTATCCTTTCTCTACAACATATCCAAAACGGAGCCCGAACAATCATAATTTTATTGAGATAATGCTTTTTTGAGAGACATGTCCGAATTCCACAGAATTTTCAAAAAATCCAAATAAAACAAAACTTTTCACTACAAAACTTGTTTGTTCGTACCGAAAACACCGTATTTATATGTAACGCGGCATTCTCTATTAAATGAGCCCAGAAACAACCCTAATTGCACCAATATAAGGTTAAATATTGACCTTTTTAGAATCCATTCTCAACTTGCCACCTTTTTGTAAACAGTCACTTTTCTAGGCTCCCACCACGAATATCAAAAATAAAACGGATAACTTTTGTGCGTCTATCCTTTCTCTACAACATATCCAAAAACTACTCAAAAAATCGCAAATTCGTTGACAAAAGATGTTTTTGGTAGCCTCGTGTTCAAAACGGCTATTTTTTCACTCGATTTCCCCATAAGACCCAAACGTTTCAAACTTTTTCCAAAACTTTTTATATATTCCGGTAGCTCTCAGGATGCGCTTTCCGAATATAACCACTTTTTCCCTCAAATCTCAAACCTAACCTCAAAAACTACTTTTCCTACTTTATGGGTCCTACCGCGAAAATATTTAAAATATGCCATACCACACACCTAAGGATCACTCATGCCAAGTTTCAGCCCAATCGCACGAAACAAACACAATGATTACCTCACGACGACGACGACGACGACCGCGAGCACCCTACCTTATTTTCTTTTTAATGGAAACCAGTCCCCCTTTGGGGGACTGCCGTGTTTGCGGGGGCCGGTAGAGAGTTTGCGGAAGCCTGGTTGAGCGTTTGCAGGAGCATTGTACGCTAAAGAGAAAGCTCACGCTTTATACCTGCTCCTAGTCCTAATATGAGGGTTACTGTATGCGATGTAATTTGTGATTGCAAACAAAACCGATCGTAAAGAAGCAAAAGCTTTAAAGCTCCGTTACATAACTCGGGTCAGCAGAGGACGCTTCATGATTTTCCTCTTGACGACGCCTATCAGTGACGACAACGGCTCGTCTCTGGAGACAGCGGGAGACTGCTCGCCGCTCCGCGGCTCGTCATCTCCATCGTCTTCGTCTTCGCGTAGGGCACTGTTCGCTGTTTCCACAACGGTATTATCGCAACATTTATCAGTGACGACGACGACGACTTCAAATGTTCATTACATTTTCTTGTCGATACCATGAACAGCCGAAAACTTATTACTTACTCATTGTCAGCTACTGATCGCTTCGCGGACAATGGATAAACTTTGTTTCGCTCGGCGCTGCGCGCCTCGCTCCTGCGAAGGCGTTAAACTGCTCGTGGTATGCCGGCGCTTAGTGGTTCATCTGTACCCTGGGTGACACGCGGCGGCGCTCCGCGCCACACCTTTACAAACAGCGGAGGACAGCTCGGCTCTACGCGCCTCGTGTTCTATTACGGCATGATACAGGCAGGCTCACCGCTTCGCGGTTCGCATATGAGATCAGCGGAGGATGCTTCATGATTTGCCTCTTGTCTCCGCACATGCAGCCATGGATTATCACAGTTGAGCTGTACATGCTCCCAGTCGCCGCTGCGCAGCTCGCTCGTATCCTAAAAGTTATATTCTCGCCGCCTCGCGGCTCGGACTATAGAAGACAGCTCGACGAAGCATCAGTGACAACAACGCCTATCAGTGACGACGACGTACTCGGGCACTGCTCGCTGTCTCCACAACGGTATTATCGCAACTGCCGCTACAGCATTTTAACAATTATCAGTGACGACGACTTAAAATGTTATTACTCAACTTATTACTTGCTCATTGTCAGCTACTGATCGCTTCGCGGACAATGGATAAACTTTGTTTCGCTCGGCGCTGCGCGCCTCGCTCCTGCGAAGGCGTTAAACTGCTCGTGGTATGCCGGCGCTTAGTGGTTCATCTGTACCCTGGGTGACACGCAGCGGCGCCGCGCCGCACCTTTACAAACAGCGGAAGACACCTCGGCGCTGCGCGCCTCGAGATTTCTTGTGGCAAGATACAGAAAGTCCTATCCAAAACGTTATATTCTTGCTAGGACTACAGAAGAAAATTGGAAGTGGCGCGTACGAATTAGCGACGACGAATGAAGCATCAGTGACGACGACGTCCAGAGACGGCGAAGCATCCGTTTCTACTGTGTGTAAGGGAAAACACATCGGCACTACGCGCCTCGTGTTCTAATACGGCAAGATACAGGCAGGCTCGCATATGAGATCAACGGAGGATGCTTCATGATTTGCCTCTTGTCTCCTTGGCGCACATGCAGACATGGAATAATCACAGTCGGTAAATTCATCGCACAAACAAAGACAACATGAGCTACACATGCTCCCAGTCGCCGCTGCGCAGCTCGTGCATATCCAAAAAGTTATATTCTTCGCTGCTCGGACTATGGAAAACAGCTTGAGGTGGCGCGTACGAATAGTTCCTTGCCTTTGTTCGCCTTTGCTACGCGCATCGAGTTCTATTACGTTATACAGGCACTCCGCTTCTGAGTTGTTGTAAGCCTCTGAAGATAGCGGGACACTGCTCGCTGCTCCGCGGTTCGTCTCTGCAGTAGCAGAAGACTGCTCGCTATCTCCAACACGTATTCTCGCCGACGTCCAGTGACCATGAAGCATCAGTGACGACAACGACATCAGTGACGACGACGTTCAGCAACTACGACCTCCAGCGACGACAAAGCATCAGTGACGACGCCTTCCATGCGCATCGAGTTCTATTACTTTCAACGTCCATCAGTAACGACGACGCATCAATGGCGACGACGTTCAGCCACGACTCCTATCAGTGACGACGACGGCGATCAGTGACGGCGCCCATTATCAGTGACGACGACGCTTCTGCCAAATGTAATGTGTTCTGGCGGTTCGACTCTTCGAATTTCTGGCGGTTCGATTCTGGCGCTTTGGTTAAGTCCTCGTAAGCCTTCGTACACCTTCAAGCTCACTCACTTCGACCGATTCGAACGCTCACCAAATGAGAGAGAGAGTGCAGACGACGTTGAGGTGACAGAGAGAAATTTTACGTTTTTGTCGCGGTGGGAGCCAAGGTTGGTCCTCGGGGCTCTGGCTCAGCTGGCGTTGCTCAGAATTATGCAAGACAGCCCAAAAAAGACTCGCCGTCTTCTGGCGCTTCGAATAAGCCATCGCGCGACCTCGAGTACATCTTGTGCAGCTTGCTCGACATCGATCTACACTTCCCGCGCGCCGGACCGAACTTCTGGGAAGTGACACGACACGACGACGATGCCCCGAGCTCGCCTAGTTTTTCTCTTAGAGTATAACCAGACCTGCGATGCAGGTCTGGTTTGTGCGGGGCCAGGCGAAATGATAGGCCCAGTTTGGAATTTAACTATCGGGCAATCTCCACTGTTTCAAGTTAGAGTTATAGGATGAATGTTGAGTGGAAAGCGCTTCGCGCTTTTGACCTTCTCTAGATTGTTTACGTCGTTTGCTCCTTTGTGGGAAGCTGGTATAGCTAGTAGCCGCTTCACGGCTCGACAACAACCACAGAAGTAACTGCTTGCTGCTTCACGGCTCGCCTCTTAAGGCAACGGGAGACAGACTTCTCGCCGCTTAGCGGCTCGTAGCGTTGTTTGCACTTACGGTTCGCGCGCCTTTACGGCGCATGCCTTAAAACTATCTTACATTTCGCTAAACAGCAACATTTTAGTCGTAAAAAAGGACTTAACACAACGGATTAAGTCAGCAAACAGTCAAGATTTTGATCATTTTGCAGATGGGTATATCTAGGCTCCCGCCCCGAATATCAAAACTGAAATGGATAACTTTTTTAAGTTGGACATTTTTCTACAACTAATCCAAAACGGAGCCCGAACAATCATAATTTTATTGAGATAATGCTTTTTTGAGAGACATGTCCAAATTCCACAGAATTAAAAAAAAATACAAACAAAACAAAACTTTTCTCTACAAAACTTGCTTATTCATCCCAAAAGCAACGGAGTTATATGTATCGCGACATTCTCTATTAAATGAGCCTAAAAACATCCCTAATTGACCGAATAAAATATAAAATATTGAGCTTTTTAGAATCCATTCTCAACTTGCCACCTTTTTGTAAACAGTCACTTTTCTAGGCTCCCACCACGAATATCAAAAATAAAACGGATAACTTTTGTGCGTCTATCCTTTCTCTACAACATATCCAAAAACTACTCAAAAAATCGCAAATTCGTTGACAAAAGATGTTTTTGGTAGCCTCGTGTTCAAAACGGCCATTTTTTCACTCGATTTCCTCATAAGACCCAAACTTTTCACACTTTTTCCTAAACTTTTTATATATTCTGGGAGCTCTCGGATGCTCTTTCCGAATATATCCACTTTTTCCCTCAAATCTCAAACCTAACCTCAAAAACTACTTTTCCTACTTTATGGGTCCTACCGCGAAAATATTTAAAATATGCCATATCCACACACCTAAGGATCACTCATGCCAAGTTTCAGCCCAATCGCACGAAACAAACACAATGATTACCTCAGGACGACGACGACGACCGCGAGCACCCTACCTTATTTTCTTTTTAATGGAATCGTCGAAGAAACCAACCAACAAAGCTTTTCTCTCCGAATCTCCAAATGCGATCCAGTTATGTTCGCACGCTTATCAATCAAGATCGGTTACCGGTTAGACCGCGTTGATAATTAACATAATTTAAGTTCATTTAGGAGAATTTAGGAGAATACACAGCGTGCCCAAACGATTGGCTTGGCTACAAATGTGAGTTTACTCTAGTACTCATCCTTTTTTCTGTTTAATAGTTTAAAACATAATTAATGCGTTATTTTTGCTCTTAAACCCGGGATTGAAGATTCAAAACGTACATACATTTATTCTAAATTTTCAATTTTGTCCGCATTTTTGCAAATATCACCCGATTCAAAACGAAAGTTTGTTATCAATTTGAATTTGATTTGACGAAAACCGTTCGTTCATCATCGCTTAAAGTAAATCACCAAATTTGAAATGAAAAATTCTTTGATTTACGATATATTGCACACCTGTTCCCTTATAATCCGAGTGGTTAGATCGGTTAGATAGCGTTGATAATTAACATCGAAATTAATTTAGGAGAATTCATTCACTACATGGACGTTCCAAACGATTAGCTGCAAATGTGAGTTTACTCTATTCATCCTTTATTGTGTTTAATTCATCATTAATGCGCCATTTTTGCTCTTAAAACTATGATCTAAAATTTCATTTTCAAAAATTTTTGCCCTCATTTTTGAAGAAAACACCTGATACAAAGCTGGAATCTGTAAAAGCTTAAATTATATTACCAAATTGGAAATGAAAAATGTCGTTGTTTTGGTGTAATTAGAGGAACAAACTGTTAAATCGCATCCATAATTCACACAACCAATTTAGAAATATAATGCCAGAAAAATCCGATTTCTTCTTTCATCAGTGAAATCGGAAATGCGGAAATCCATTCGACACATTACGTTCGATAAGAAAAACAAATTAATTTATTCGCAATTTAAAACGTAAGTTTGCCATCAGTTTAAAATTAATCAAAGAATTTGCAATTTCGGTTGCAATTTGCATTTTCAAGAATTCAGTCACTACAAAGCCAGAAAGCCTGAACGATTAACGAAGCAAGCGATTAGCAATAAATGTGAGTTTTTATTCTACTAAACCTTTATTGTGCTTGAATGATAAAATTAAAATTTGCGTTTTTTATGGTATGGGCTAAAAAACTGTTATTCAAAAATTAACATTTCAACGATTTTAGTCCACATTATCGCAGCAAGCACCAAATTTGAAACATAAATTAGTGATTTTCTGCTTTTCGAAGCTTGCGAATTCAAAAGAAAATTGTATAACATAACAATTGTATGTATAGCATTTACAATCCACTCAACCAATCTAGAATCACAACAATGATCACTCACAGCAACTACGAGTGGAATTTGTCCAGAAACTATTGATTCCGAAAGCGCTTCTGCTTTACAACCGCCATTAACATTCTACGATACGATTTTCTGATCGCAGGTGAGTGCAATTAAAGTCGAAAAATACGAAAAGCCTGTTTTTCGTAAGTTTTTAAGCACAACAAATGTTCGCTCTGGTTGGGCATAACCCTCAAAAATCCTGGAATTAATAGCGATTGAATGAAGCGAAACGTAAGTTTGCGATTAGACACAATTGAGAACAATATCAGCTTTTTGAAATTGAAATTTTACTCGTTTTACGTTTTACTCGCTCTAAGCGGTTTGATAGAGCTCTATGAAAATTGCAGATTTACTGATCCATACTACTATTAATCGTGATACCGTTAAGGACAGTGATCTTTGCGACCATGCAAGAAGAGAAAAAATTACCTGCCCATTGGGCGTTAGGCGGTTCGTCACGCCGACAGTCGTACCTTTCCGCCGACAGCCGACAACCCGCACTCGCGGCTACCACACTAGCTACAGAGGCGATCAATTGACCGAAAGTGAAAACTTCGGCTACGAACGCCCTCAGGCCTTGACTCAAGAAGACCAAGAGCAAGAATATGACGAATCTATTCGTCAATCCTTTGACGACAACCTGGACGAATTTGATGAGGAAGAAGATTAAAATTGTTGTTTAAAATTGTTTGTTGCATAGGTTAATAAATAGAATAGATTTTATTTCTTATTTCTTGTTTTCTTACAAGTTATTTTTTGGGGCGGTAATCCAGATAGCCCAAAAAATCGGGGCGGCTAAGCCGGACAGAGAAAATTTTGGGGCGGTTGTTCGGGACGGGGAGGTTATTCTAGTTCAGAGCCCAAAATTTTTTTAAAACAGCGCTTAAGGAATTGTTTCAAATTGAAAAGCCGAAAAACCCAAAAATTAAACTTTCTTTTCTTCCAATTCACTTTATGTGTTGCCTAGCTGTTCCTGGTGTGCAACAAATGGGTAATAAATGATGGTAGTACATGTTAACCAGACACTATCCACTATCAACTGCTATTAACATGAGGAATGTTCATTTTAAAAGCGGATTATTTTCCAAAAAATTTTTTGTATTAGAAATTAAAAAACAATTCGCTAATTATCATGCAAATAATTTAAAAAAAAAAACCACACGTACTTAGCTTAATGCCTAAAATGCCAAACTTCTTTTTATGGAACAGTTTTTTTCACGGTATTTTCATGATCAAAAACAGGAGGATTCGTATAAAGTATTCAGTATTCGGAAAATTGTTAGATAGCAAATTGAATCTAGTTTTTACTACAGTAGATTTACTACAGTACAGTACTACACAGATGCGCTTTGCACATCTGTGTAGTTCAACATATTGTTTAACTAAGAATAAGCGTTGAATGTGCGGAGGTAACGGGGACAAAAATGCTATGAAAGTTTTGTTTATGCTCGTTCAAAAATTAAGCTTTTGCAGAGACGTGGATTGACCAAGTAAAAAAACAAAGGTTAGTAAAAAAGGCCTTCTCCAATCGGATGTCTTTTGGATTGCAAAAAGCAAAAAAAATAATCCTTCCCTATGCTAGATACTCAATTCCATAATCCAATTTTGTGAAAAGGGCAGAAAAACCAAAGAAAAAAATCAACGCTTTGCGAACCGTAAATCGCGACCAGTTTAGCATTGGCCACAACACTAGATCATGAACATGTAACATGAAACGTGTAACAAATGTAGAAAATGATGAAATAAAGACAAAGTCGAATGGTTATTACTACAAAAAAAGCTCAATTTCAATCTTATTTTTCGTTTTTACTTCAAGCAACACATTCTGAAGATTCCTTTGGTGGCTCTAAGGTGGGTTCCCTTTGATTTGTTTTTTTTGCTTTGGTCAAATATAGACCTAAAAACCAAGTTTTTTAAATGGTTTTTATTCTTCAACGGACGAGTAAAGTCTTGAATTTTTGGATTTTACAGACAAAAAACAAATAAAAGAAAAATATTGAAATCATAAAAATTTATTAATTAAAATTTTTATAAGATTTTTATTACATAAGTGCGGCTAAAATCAGCTCTGTGAAGAGCTCTACCTCATGTCGTGTGCAGCCAAGCCTTAAAGCGATTATTTATTTGTGGGTTTACTTGGTTCATGTATACTGGAAAGTGTCCGATCTGAGCTCGACGACCCCCCGGCTGTGATAGGCTGAGTCCGCTGCCGTAAAGAAGAGAATAGATACTAGCAGATGATAGCTGTACTGTGACGGTTTGGTAGTGCATGGGGAAGACGGCTAAGCGGGAGATGGTCAGGCAGAGGTGAGAACTGACATTTGACCGCCTATTTCTCTCAGCGGCGCTCCCTCTCCGAAGTTCCCATTACTACGTCATTGCAGGCATATTTCAACTTCAATTTCAATTTAGTCAGTATGAAATTAAGCGTTGCAGTAAAGAATGCATGAACACTTCGTTTTCTACTTTGGTCAAATACGACCACAGAGAACTTAAAAGACCACAAGGAATGATTCGTGTCTAAAGACAAAAAATTATTAAAATTTATTTGATTAAAATTTTAATAAATTTTTCTTTCTTATTTTTCGTTTCTTTAAAATTTCAATTAGTTGTTTACTTCCGTATATGCCAAACTATCTTGTGATTTAAAATTGTATTTCACTGATTCTGTTATACAAAAAACAGACAACTGAAAATGAGTGCTGCAGTTTGTTCTTAAATGGTCACAAAGTCAAAGAGTTAAAAGAGCAAACAAACAAGACATTAAAATGTGTTCATATTCACATTGTTTATAGACTAAAATAACACAAACATTAACACTAAATAAGCCACTTTTCCATCTCAGCTATAAAAATGCAGTGGGCTTCCATTTGTCGCATGTTGGGGATGTTTCATCTTCCAGACAAAAAACAATTTAAAAAATTATTAAAAATATAAAATTATTTTATTTTTCAATTTTCAATAAACTTATTTTTTTAGTTTGTTCGAAACTACTACAAAATCAATAAGCTACGTGGAGAGCTAACGCTTCAGAAACACATTTCGTTAATGTTCCTTCAACAATGACCTCACTGAG
>MQUG01001004.1:0-42167 GCA_007213375.1 Steinernema feltiae | reverse complement strand
TCGCGGACTGTCCCCTCCAGATTGTGACGAGATATAGCACATTTTGAAGCTCTCGGCGCGGAGAATGCAACGTCGAGAAGATTAGCGGCGCTCTCGGGAAATTCAAAGAGTTATCGCCTAAAGAAGTATAGACAAACGTGAAAAACAAGTGATAACACTAAACTTTGCTCCTTCGTTAGCAGTGGCTGTGTGGTGCATTGCAACGCACTGGCCTTCTGGTTTTGAGATTCGGGTTCGAATCCCGTTCAAGCAACCTTTTTTTATTTTGTTTTCTTTCACTTTTAAACGTCTTTTTATGCTGTTTCTAAGCATTTTCGAGCTACTAACTACTGTTTATCTAACTCATCGGATGAGAGGATGAAAGTGCAGCGAAAATTCATTGTCAGCAGAGTGCCCTTTGCAAACATAAAAACCGACCGAAAGTCTGAAACACGACGTTTTAAAAGTGAAAGAAAACAAAATAAAAAAGGTTGCTTGAACGGGGATTTGAACCCGAATCTCAAAACCAGAAGGCCAGTGCGTGCCAATGCACCACACAGCCACTGCTAACGAAGGAGCAAAGTTTACTGTTATCACTTGTTTTCACGTTTGTCTATACTTATTTAGGCGATAACTCTTTGAATTTCCCGAGAGCGCCGCTAATTCTTTCGACGTTGCATTCTCCGCGCCGAGAGCTTCAAAATGTGCTATATCTCGTCACAATCTGGAGGGGACAGTCCGCGAGGTTCCCTTGTCAGCTGAGTATAGCGAAAAGCCTAAGCGCAGTTTCATTGAATCTCTGGACAATCAGGTATAGCGGCGACTTCCAAATATGCCATTTTTCCACGCTTCTTCGTTGATTTTGATCGCCGTCTCATTTTGTTGCTTCGTAATCGTTAATACGGCTCAATTAGCGCTCTTCACCGACCGTCTCCCCTCAGCTTTCATTTCCGATCACCCGTATTCGTTGATTTTTGCAGCAATCTGTCAGCATACCTTCTCGTTGGTCAGCATCAAGAGTGTTTTTGAATCTTTTGCGCGGTATACAATCGAAGATGTCGTGGAAAACAATGAAAGCGTCGTGCAATTGAGCGATTTACTTGAGCGATCGCGTTAGTCTTGAATATGTTTTTGGAACAATTATGTATGTTGGAGCTTCCGTTCGTTCACGTGCGCGCATTCATCAAAGACGCGCGCTTCACATGACGTGAAACGCGTCGCAACCTTTATGCTTTCAATTTGTTACTTTTCGCGCCTCCGACGGGGTCCCCGCTATACACAGTGATCCGGGGGAATGCGAATGCTCCAACTTGAGCTTAATTAGTCATGGGCGTCATGAAATTCCACCGCACGGGGCAATTTTGACAATTTTGGTCGCTTATCTATGGTATAATGGGTGTTTTTCAACTCGCCGACAGCTCGAAATGGTTCCAATTGAATCATTTCACATATAATTTCTAGTTTTGCCTTCATTCTTTCGTTTCTCAGCACGATCGACTGTAGGCATTTTTCACGTTTTCCTCGTTTCCAGACCGCTGAAGCATCGCTTCTTGCTCACGTCGAGCTGCTTCTGTTATGTTCTTGATTTGCCCGTCTCCGTTCACATTTTTGGTCAAACATGCAGTCTGTTGTCGAGCTGTACAGTCTATCCTTGTTCTTTCCGTATCACGCGTGCTCTCATCGCGACTGCCATGCAATTCGCGTGTAGTTCGGAGGGAAGTTCGCGGTTAGTTTGTGGTGGGAGACCACCGATTATAGACTGAAATTCGGGTTTTTTCATATATTTCGTAGTTATTCTCAATTCAACTTGTATCATTGTTTTTCAGATGCTCTATTTCATATTCTTAATATGCCTTCCATGGTTTTTGGACACGATATCCTGTGCCGCGATCTTCATCACTCGGTTATTCAGTCAAGACGATTCTGTGCCAGAGAAGAAGCCGTCGCACATCGCATTTGTGTTTACAAACGAAACAGAAATCTCAGTTGTAAGTTAATCAACGTTGTAACCTATTTTAAGGTTCGATATTTTAGGAAATTTTATCCGAATTTGTATCTCAATGTGCTCAGCACCAGCTTACTCAAGTTTCTTTCTATGATCCATTTGCTCGATGCATAAGCCACTACGACCAGTTGTACAAGAGCGTAAAGTACACGTGGGATCATTTGCGTAAGACTGATTTAACAGCAGCATTGCCAGCTGTTGTATTTGACCGAACTTCAAAGCAGTTGATCGATCGAGCTATATCTGGAATGATATCAGAAGATCTGAGGGTTTCCCTGTTAGCTCATGCGGACAGCCGGTCATGTCTTGTTGACGTATGCAAGGAGGTGAGACTGCAGGTGTTAATTTTTATATATAAAAACTGCGCTGATTGCAGATTGTAGCGGATCGCCTCATCCCATGTGAATCAATAGCTGCAAGTACTATAGCCTCCCTGCTGAATGAGCGACATCTTAGTGAGCCTGATCTGACGATTGTCGTAGGCACTACATCAACCCTGGCCGGTTTCTCGCCATGGTCACTGAGAGTAACCGAATTATTTCCCGTGGCTACCCTAACTCCAATGTCAGCTGATATGTTCAATATATTCTTACATGCCTTCGCTAGGCGGGATCGTCGCTTAGGACGTTAGTTTATTGTTGAATTGTGTGAAATTGCATGTCCTTTGGGACTGGTTGTTATTGATAGCTTCTGAGTATGGGTAGGTTACTTGTTCGTTGCCTCAGAGATTTATTGAATTAATGTAATAACAAAAATTTATATGTATCATTGTAAATAATCTAGTTGCTGACTACCAATACAGCTTTAACTGCGAGATCGGCGGTGTTTGACTGAATCATTTCAGTAAAAATCATGGGCTTCGGTAGGTATCAAAGAGGTTGCTAGCCATGTTTAACCATTGTTGGACAGGGATCTCGACACTTCGATCGTGCACGGCTACCTGTGAACCTAGCAGATTGTTTCCACGCATGTTTACCAATCGTAGATTGCCGTTTGACCATTGTAGTCCTGAATTTGCAGTGTACAGATCACTGAACGTGTATGTATATTTACCTCTCTCATTCCATCGTCCCATCAGTGAATTACCCAGCCCACCGAGGAGATTGTCGCTGTCCTGAATCTCGTGAACAACAAAACGGTCGAAGCTTTGGCCTCCAGTGTCAATGTAGCTTGCTGCTTGATTCGGGTCAGCTTGGATTGAAGATGTGATTGAATTTGCTAAATTTGTGGCTGGTATTCCTAATCCTAGCCCTGGTGCTAAAGCTGACATCGGCATGTTGTAAGCGGAGAAAAGATTTGCAAACTGAAATTGTAATTGATTAGTTCGATTTCCCATTCACTGTTACGTTGTTTGCCATGACGGGTTCTTGCGTTGCTGGTGTGGGCGGTGGGGTCGACGGTTTTGTCCCAAACATTCCAATAACTTCTTCCGCCATTTTCGCCAATGGACTCATGATTAACCTGATCGAATACAACGACGACGAAAAGCAACGCGAACTATAACATTGATTGAAAAGGAACGATTTCAAAGAAGTTTTCGGAAAACGAGAAGCGACAAACACTCGCGAAAGCGCCAGTTTAGATCCAATTTCCCATCTTTCCCACCTGAATAAACGAGAGCTGATGACCGAAGATGCGCATAATCGTTTCCGTTTCAACGAAATTCGCCACATTCGACTCCGCATCGACTCCTCTCCTCAAATACCGTACTCCAGCGCGATTCCAGAAGCGACAAAGACTCGCGAAAGCGCCGGAAACAACCGAAGCGGCGGACGCTGCTGGTCGAGAAATCGATGACCAGGACGAGCTTCCCCACGCAGCCACAGCCCTAAACCAGCTGAAATCGACGTTGTTTTAGTCATGGATTCGTGCCAAATGGCGGTAGAGTGTACTACCTGCTGAGATTGCAGCCTCCACTGCTCACGCCGATGGTCTATGAGTATTACCTGGCGACCGGCGGTCTTCGGCTCCTTCTATGAGATCGCCTTCGCCATGGTTTAGACCTGAAAACGCACTGATCAGTAGTCATTAAGACAAGTGCGAATGAACTAAACCGTGCAATTGTAGAAAATGTTCGAACTTTGAGCTCCATTTATAGCGATGCACTCATAAAGTTAGGCATCGGCCCTGTTGGTGGGCCGTGACGCGGTCGCACTCAAAATAGAACTTTGACGGATCCTTTCAACGTGGCATTTCGCCTCGAGGAGTATTACGAACGTCCGAGCGAAATCGTCTCATCGTCGTCGGACCTCACACGTGGAATGAGACGCCTTCAGGGTGTCTATTTGTGTCTTCGGGGCGCAGACGTCATTTCATCATTTTGTTTCAGAATCGGATTGGCGACGGTTGCAGAGGAGCGCGATGTTCGACTGTTCGCTGAGTTCTCAGCTCATCTGTTGGGTATGCGTATCCGGCCGTCGTTCCTAATCCATGTTGCTATTTTCAGGGTCTTTTCGTGTTCATTCGCTACATCTTTCCGTTTGGACCGAAGCGGAGCGTCGCCTTCTACTCTGACGACCGCGCCGAGCGGATTCGACTTCGAAATTCGCAGAAGAAACTGCACGGGAGTTTGCTGCGCCGTCGACCTTCGCATGAGGACGTGCAGAGGACTCGTGACAGCCTGAATCGTTCGTTCCCTGGACTAGACGTAGCCGGCAAGGAGATCGAACAGAGCTGCTCCGAAGACAACGAAGGGAAAATTGTAATCGAGAATCCTCGCGTGTCGAGACGCTTCTGGAGTTCCGACATTGGCGACGTCTCCGTAGGGACGCTCGGGAAGTACGAATCGCTGCGCAAAGCTGTAGAAGAACCCCTCGCCACTCGACTGACCTCGGAGGACATAGGCGAATCGGAGTCGGCAAGTTCAACCGAACTGGTGGGTCGGACGGTTGACTTGTTCGATTCGATCTCTGCATTTGAATCGGAAACAGAAAGCGCGTCGTCGACGAATAG
The DNA here is from genome assembly GCA_007213375.1 of Steinernema feltiae. Taxonomy (NCBI): domain Eukaryota; kingdom Metazoa; phylum Nematoda; class Chromadorea; order Rhabditida; family Steinernematidae; genus Steinernema; species Steinernema feltiae. The sequence goes on along the minus strand of MQUG01001004.1, from coordinate 37,231 downwards.
CGACTCGCAGACGAAGTCGGAAACCGAAGTGACTTTAACGACTAGTCATGATAAAACAGAACCCGACGCTCTCATGGATCTGATTCTATCGCTATGCGTATGCTATTTATTTCTGTAAACTGACCAAAATGTTTAATTTTAGCCAGGCATCGATGAGCAGACGATTTATGCCTTCCGCGAGGTGGAAAAGGGAAATTACGAGGACCTGGATGTGATCGAATGCCTCGTGTACTTTCCAGATGTCGGAAAAGCCGCTCAGGATGGTGATATCCATACAATTCGTGAATTTTATACCAAGATTCTCCTTGTATGTGTCTCGTAAAAGCTAATTTATTTATATTTCATTCAGAAAGCGAATCCCGCCATGATTTCGACTTGGCTTCATCTGGTCAATCAATTCTCATTCAAAATCGATTTTTCCGAAGTCGTCTTTGCCGTATACGATCGTTTTTCCCTGACTGAAGAAGATGAGAAGGTGCGTTGGAATCTTCTGAAACATCTTGCCGACATCGCTCAGGTACCCTTTTATCATTTTACATAACCTGATTTCTTACATTTAGACTGTCATGTACGATCCCGAAACTTTCTACAAGTTTATTGCTCGAATTCGAACGTTTCCTCCTCCAGCGAACCCTTACAACTGGCGCTACCTCGAGTTGTACCTACAGTAATAAGACATTCTCAATTAGTCATTAAGCCAAATCTTTAGTCAATGTGCTGAAATCGTGATGATGCCGATAGCGATCGATCAGCTGGTACAACTCTTCGGGGATACCGGAATTGAGGCTGCGGCGGATGGTATTCGATTCGCCTTGTATCTTTCATGTAAAATTCGTCGTCTTCAGAACGAAGTTGCGTGCGTGAACAAGCTGCTCAACTTATCGCCCGCGTTTTGGCACGAATCGTTGCCCTGGAAGAGGTTCCCGAAGACAAGTCGATTGGCGAAACGTCGCGCGAGTTCAATGAGCGTTTGCTTTCCGCTTTCGCTCATCAGAAGAAAAACTGGAGACGAAGACAAGTGTGAGTTGTGCACTGGCGTTAGCATGGTAAAGGTGTGATAGATTTCAGATACGCTTATATCATCGAGTATACATGCGCACAGAACCTTCTCAGCGAATTGCAATTCTACGCATTTTTTGCGACGCCGTTCTTCCACTACATCATTGAAGACCGTAAGAACTGCAAATTGCTGGTCATTTTCACTAAACCATCCTTTCAGCGATTCCAAACATTAGACTTCAGTTTTCCCGCGCCCTTCTCCGAACAGATCCAAAGAAATTTTGCAATTTCGCTTTGTCCAATTATGCCAAATTCCTCTTGGAGCGAACGTCACGAGTGGACGAATCCGAAACTGTTCGTCGTATGGCCACTGAAGCTTTGGAGCATCTTGGAGGCTTCGTTCCCGAAGAAGACGAACAGAAGGAAGAGGACTTCCGTGCTCGTCCATGAGAATATCACGATTTCCTAATTAAAGTATTCGATCTACACTTGCATGAAATTCATCTTACCTGGACAGTGCGCGACTGGTTTTATGGTAACTATCATCCGTGTTTCAAGTGTTGTAGTTGCAGTGGTGGTGTAGACGGGTGTAGTCGTCATTAGCGGAGAGTTTGAGATAAATTCCGTGTAGGCGTTCTCTCTTGAAACGGACGTTCTTCGGGGTTTGAATTCGCTTGAAACGAACGACGTCGTCATGTTGTTATGAGACAGGGGAAGGAAATGTTCCTGTGGTTTCAGCTTCGAAACTATGCGAACGATAAGTGAAATGTGAAAATTACATTCACCTACAGTTGAGTTTTCTCTTGCGGCAGCAGAATCCCTTTCCGTTCCCGCGGGAAATGCTGTTGCTCACTTGACAGACATAGGGAAGTGGGCACTCCGAATTGTGAGCGCATCCCTTTGCAGCGTTCATATCATAGAGCATCTCCCTTTCGAACTGCAAAACCACTTCTCGTCGGGACATTCGTTGGAGGAGAAGCATTTCATTAACGAGCCTGTAACAGCCATCGACATAATGTGCCGGTTGATAGAACATACTCATGGGATGAAAAGTCGCCTTGTCGCGATCCGTCTCGACCACGCACTGCTGAACCTCGGACGAGAAAACTTTTCTTTCGCCGTTCACCATTGCGCACTGATCCTTCACGTAAATTCTGTAAACGGAAAAGCTAAGGAAGTGGAAATACAGCAATTACCCATGCTTAGGATGACAATATATGAAATGATGTTTCGAATTCGGCACTGCATACCAGTTACTGTCGTTTCGGTTACAAGCATCACCTTCCCTGCCGTAGTTCAATAAACCAGAGAGCAGATTCAACTGAAATATGTTCCATTAGGTGAAAACGACTTAACGCGCTGATCCTATGGTGGAAATTTGAGCCATCTTCCCGTGCCGCAAAAAGCAATGCGAAAATCGTAACTACTGTACTCTCGAAAATCAATGATTTCGCCGCGGGACAACATGGGTGAAGTTTCGATCTTCCTCAAAAACGCGCTTCTCGTGCTCTAAAGACGATTTCCAGTCCTTCTGTCGATCGAGTGGTTAGTGCAAAGTGGTTAGACTATGCTCACTGATCCATTGCAGCAGTCTGCTCCGTTGGCATGCCTCTGCTTTTGCGGGACGGGAAGATTGCCCATTGTTCCGAAGAAAATCAGTGTCTCGCAGGATACGCGTGCACGGTCACCACCAGGGGAAGCTACTGTTGTCCTAAACCAGGTACAGTAATGTTGAGTTTTGAAGCTAAGCAACATTTCCAGAAATGACATGTTCGTTACCCCAAGACTCAGGCACCTCATGTGCCGTTGAGGGTTCCACGCTGAGGTCGGATTTCAAGCAAGAGTTCAAGCAGTCACTCTTCTGGCGCTTTTCAATATCTGATTTCACGTGTGTACCGTTTGAATATCACGGCTGCGGCGGAAATTTCAACAGATTCTCATCACAGAAACACTGCAATCTGGCTTGTGCACACGGTACAGATGAAACAGGATGATCAAACGATTGCCTTCTCATTTCTTCCAGTTCTTTGTCCTGCCGGTCACCCGAAAATGAACGGAGGCAACGTGCTAAAGTGCTCAAAGGATGCGAGATGTGGAGAAGGCTACGTCTGCACTCGATCGACCCTGAGAAGTGCGAACTTCATTGTTCGCACACGAGTTTTCATCGCGAAAGCCAGCTGCGCACCAAGTTTACATTCTCACTAAATCGCAAAATAATCAAAATTTGCAGCTTGGCGAATTTCGCATCATTACAAAGGCTGTTGAATTACACGTTCAAATTGCAGTGCAGCAAAATTTATTATCTCGTATTTCAATCAAACTGTTCAGAACATTTCCTCGACGACCAAAACGTCCCTTCGAGGCCACTTTAAGTCAGCAAACGACTTCTCGACGGCCAAGTCGGCGATCTTCTTCCTCGGACGATCCGAAGTGAAGACGACGTGATCGTTTTGCTGGAATCCAAGCGAATCCACGAAAGTCTGGATGAATTCTACCTTCTCGCTCATTCTGAATCGTCGATCCGTGATTCCGCCGCGCGGGAGGCGGATCCGCAGCGTCACGACGTTCGCTTCGGTGGCGGGAGGTTCTTCGGGAAGCATCGCCTTCCTCCGCTCGACTTCAGCCGCTTTTTCGCGCTCGATTCGCTCTTCTTCTTCTCGTTTCTTTCGTTCCACGGCGTCCTTTTCGTTTCGAATTGCTTCCGCGCGCTGCAGCTCGTCCTCTCGCGCTCTGTCCGCCGCAAGCGCCACTTCGTAGGCCCACTGCTGCTCCTGGAGGATCTCCTCCCTCTCGACGTCGTAGATCACTCCACTTGCCGTGGGCTTCATGTTGACGCACAAGTTCAGTCGCTTGAGGAGGATTTGTTGCGCGCGTTCGATGTCGCAGTCGCTGTCGATGCGATCGGCGAGCTGATGGACCCAGCGAGGCGCTACGATCACCAGAAGCACCGGGAAACACTCGGACGGAATTTCCTCGATCTCGCGATGTATTCTGCGCATGTCGGTTTCGGACATCTGCTTCTCGAGCGCCGCTTTGTTCTCTGGAGTGGTGACGTCCCATCCCCACACCACAAAATGTTTCTTCAGCAGCTCGGTAACCGATTTCTTCGCGAGGATTTCCGTGTCCAACGAGATAGAAGTTCGTCAGTTGTTGCAAGAGCTGCACGTCTGTGAAAAGTTCACTTTGAAATCCCTAATTTTGTAATTTTTGCAGATGAAGCTGTACCAATACACTGATATGCAGCATAACAGTCAAAAGCGTTCGAGCTCAAGTGCACGCAGCTCGCGTTCACATCGCTCGCGTTCCCGATCGACTTCGTCTTCTACTTCGACATCGACTTCGCCGTTACTAGAAATTGAAGAGGACGGTGATAGAATGTGTTGTGATCTCACTTTGTTATTGTTCATTAAAAAGTCTGGCTGATGCTTTTCAGGGTTCTCACATCGTGGGTCGGCGGGTAAATGCGCTGAAATTGCAGCTGCTTCGATAATTCATGATTTTCTGAGAAATAATTGTTCTCAAATTGCACAACGGGTTGTCATCGCTCTCTCAACGCGATTCCAAGATGGAAGCTATTGTGTGGCAATAAATCATACGGGATCAGTAATACCAGCAAGCGAGCGTTCTTCCCGCATTCTTCGTCTCAGAATCATCCAATTGACTTTCGACAGCGATGAGAAGACGACTTTCATGTCCCGGGAACTCATCAACGTGAGTGCGCGCCTGAAACCGGCATTTGATCTGTTTTTCTCCGCAGTCACGTCGCGTGCCGACCGTCGGCGACTACGTGCGCAGACTCCCAGTTTTCGAGGCGAAAACGGGGATTTCAATGCAGACAGAGTGATTCGGATTCCTTCGCTTATTCGCAAACACTTTATATGAACCAACACGAGACCAGAATCAGAATTTATTTAAAGAAATCCTCAGAAATGTCATCACATCAAATTACGAGGGCGGCTGATTTTAATTTCGCGAATTGTTGCTTGAGCCATCGCACCGAGAAGCACTTCCGGACAAGAGACAAACGCGAATTTGGTGTTGTTGTAACCGTGACATAGATCGCTGACCTAAAACTCTCGCTTTTCATGTGAAATTACTGTTTTTTAGCTACCTTTTTCTGCAACGCCTGGTTTAAGGTAACCCAAACTGTGTAGACATTGTGAGCATTCTCGTTCAAACAGAATTCCAACATCGGAAGATCTGTTTCGCTGTCTCCAGAAACTAGAATGTTGCCCTTGGACAGATCGCAGTGCATATTCTGCGCTAGAAGCTTCAGGCCGTGACCCTTGCTGAAGACTTCTCCAGAAAGCTTTGCTTTGAGCAATATTTTCAAGTCGGTTTCACTGTTTGTCATCGTAAGCACATTTCCACTTGGATCGAGCTCTTCGACGATTTCCCGTATTCTCTTCGAGAGTTGGTTGGCCGATTCAGGTGACACTGATTTGTAGATGTCTTGGTGAGCGATAGTCAAGTGGCCATAATGCTTCTGAAGGCCCGATCCTATCCACGCAAAGTGTTTGTACTCCGGATGCTCAAGAAGACGATTAATTTCCAAAAGGACTTTGTCCAAAAGCTGAATATCTTGTTCGGGAATCGACGTGTCTTTGAATTTGTTCGACGGATCGATGAACCACTCGCGCCCTACTGATGCGCCATAGTAGTAATATCCCTCAGGAATGGTACAGACGTCCAAAACGCCTACGTTCATCAGTGGCGCTGTGGTGACGATTGCACAGGTCTGTGCACAGCGACGAGCAAACTGAGCCTACAAGAAAATGGCGTACAAGTCAGCTAGAAGACGAAATATGTACCTGAATGACACCAGAATATGCTGGCTGAATGCTTGCTGGATAGGAGCAGCTGTACGACTTCAGTGTGCCATCGCGGTCGGTGAAGAAGTACTGGAAGTGATCGGCATCGTAGAGAAGATCGACAACTTGCATCACTTCTTCGCGGAATTGACTTACGGAGACCGGATGATATACTTGAAGGGTCTAAATATTCGTTTATGATACGGTGATGATAAAGAGTTTTAGTTACATCAACAAACTGCTCAACGTTGTAGACGTCATCGCTTTGAATGAACTTGATGAACATTAGATCCTTTTCGAATTCGTCCAGCTCGTTTTTGATGTCAAAGCGCGCAACCTCCGCTGAGTTCTCCTCGACACTCGTGCGCAGTACCAGTTGCCTTGAGTTGGCAGAGCATGAAAGAGCCAGCGAATCGCGAGCGTTCGTCAACGAAACAGCAAAGTGAGACTGGATCGGGATTCCTTTAAGCACTCGTTCGACAATCTGACGCCGCACATCACGCGTTCGCATCATCAGACCGTAAAAGTCGTCTAGGGTTTGGACCTAAAGCAATTTATGACCACAACATGGGTGCTGTTCCGTACCTCAACGGGTCTGATGACTTGATGCGTCCAACTGGGGTCCAGAAATGCAGTGCTCCACCGTTCAATATCATTGGCCAAAATGAACTCGTGCAGGCGTTTTCCATGTTCACCTCGAGTTTTTGCAGACTCAACAGCGGCTGCATGAAAGGCATCAGCGTAGGACTCAACATCGTAGACGTTCTCGATCCTCTTATAGCTGTGATCTCCTTCAAAGTCGTAAATTCCTGACGTGGTAAACTGGATCTCACTGCCAGCACCGCTTGAAAGCACCAGTCCAGCCTGAGGATTGCAAACCATCATTTCTTTGGCAACCTGGAATGTTTCATTACTTTAAGTGCGCACAGATAGCACGTGCTTACTAAATTCATGCCATCTTTCTTCGGCGTCACAACACCAACATCCATAGCAAGGTAACACGCAACCAATTCAGGTCTGGGCAGACCCTCAGTTTGGAAGATGAGAGGTTTCCACTCTGGATACTCCTCCGAGCGGAATTTCTCGTTGATCCTCTCAGCAAGGACAATGCACTCGTCCTGATAAACGCGGTAAGTGTCGACAGAGCGTCGGTTGGTAACTGCAACTTGATATAAAACATCTTTTCCAATCCGTTCCGGATATTTTTCAAAATAACGTTTGTATGCCTGAAGTTTCTCCTTGATTCCCTTGGTATAATCAAAGCGTTCGACTGAGAAGAACAGTTTCGCGTCTTCTGGGTGCTCTTTGCCAAGAATCTATACGTCATCGAATGAGATAATCGAACGAAAACGCAATCATACTCGTTCACGAATGTCGCTCGCTTTCTTGACCGTCTCAGGCATACGAACAAACTTTAAAAAGTCCTCGTTCTTGATGCTGACAGGGAAAACGCCAAGCGAGCACGTCCAGCCTTGATACGTAACGGTATAGATGTCCACCTTCGCGTCGTAGCAGACATTTGCTCCATTCAGGTGAATTCCAATCAATTCTACAAACTTCTCGCGATCTCGATGTGTTTGGAAACCGACCTGCACATAAATAAATGAGTTTATGATTACCGTAAATACATACCTTGGTGAATCTGAGAAGACCGCGAAGCATAGGAAGACCGCAAATGGCGTATTTGTCGAAGAAACCGTCTGGTGGCTGGAACGGAATATGGAGGAAGAATCCGACTTCCAGATTGTGGTCGAGTGATTGCATGATCAGACCGACGAGCATCAGATGGTAGTCGTGAATCCAGATAAAGTCCTGTGGACGACTGTTTCTCACAGCATCGATTGCAAACTGATAGTTTACTCGGACGTACGAGCACCAATGATCGCGAAGAGTCTAAAACTCGCATTTCAGTAAAAACAAGCTCGCCGCCGACTTACCTTCGGATCATCGTAGTCGTTGACAATGTACTCCGGTAGATTATGAAGCGCAGGCCAGAGGAGACCATTGCTGATGCCGCCGTAGTAGACGTTGTAGTCGTCTTCTTGAACGATAACAGGATTGAGCTTGTAATTTCCTCGGTTGTAGTTGTGCAAGACGCCTAGAAGAGACATCTCCTCTCGAATGGTCTTCTCCTTGTCAGTGCCCGCTTGCTGGACTTCATCGTCGTCGGCGATTACATGGAACAGCACTTCAGCGAGAGCTTGCTTGATAAGCGGCAGTCCCAGAGTGTTTGTAGTCGGAGCAGTGCCAAGATCCGACGATCGTTCCGAGCTGAAATTGCTATCAATTAGAGGAAAAACAAAAGTGCGCCTACCGGTTGCGTTTCCTATGCATATTCATTCCCAAATTTGCAAGCCACATGTTTTCGTGATCTTTCGACATCACGGGATCCACACAGCTAACCAGACCACCGGAGCCTTGCTTGATTTCCCATTCGCCCGACTTTTCTTTCTTCAACGACACCGGTGGAGCATTGGAAACGTTGATCACACGCTGTTGGAAGTGATTTGAAGCCAGGCCGCCAGAGGCGAAGCTTGCGGTATCTTCGTTGGTTTCATTCGCCAATTCGCGCGAGAGTGAGCGACACAACCGCGCTCTTGTGCTATCCTTGGAATCATGAACTAAAAAAACACATTATTACGAACACAAACGGGTGAAGACGTTACTTACGCGAATCGCCGCTGTCAGAATGAGACGACAAGGACTGGTTCGACCCGCCGAGAGAATTCTGAGAGGAGTTTCGGCTAAGTCTCCGTTGAAGATGATGGAATCGCTCGCCAAACTGCTTAGCGTTGACTCCGAGTAGGGATTTACGGATTCCGGGCACAGCTGCGTACAGTTCACTTAATAAACCGTCTTCAGCATACATGGATTTGTTACAATAATCTACCGTAATCTGTTTTTGCCATTGTTCACATCGTAGAGGGTAATACTGAAAAGCAGCGCATCGCGATATTTCGAGCCATAAGCCAAATCGGAATCGAAAATGTGCGGCACGGCTGCTTTCCAGAATTGAAAAGTGTTGTATCCAAGAGTGTCGATAAACTTCTCAAAGACCTCATTGCTGTCGAACGAGTACTGGAGGCAATACTCCAGCGTTTCCAAGAGACCCCTAAAGGCGAGTTCCGACTTGCCATCACGGCGACGCCAGGTCTGAGTAAGCTTTTGTAGTCCGTCGTCAAAGTCGACAACATCGTCATGCTCAATCCCTTCCACAGATGAGCGAATTATCTAAAAGTGATCTTGTGAACTCATGTACGTGATAAGGAGTTTTTGTCGCGGATGAACTTTGTTCATTACGACGATGTGTCTTTGAGTAAAAACAACTTTTTATTACGTACCTTTATGATGTGATTATTATCAAACTCCTCACTTCCGCCACTGTTCGCTTGTTTATGTCGATGAAACGGCTGATCGGGCAAAGGTCCGTCGAAGGGCTCTGAACATAAAGTGGTCAGAACGAATGTAATATTGGGCTAAGGGCGACCTTTCTGTGTGGCCGTCGACCACTGAGGATGCAATAGCTTATTGTCAAAGTGGGTAGAGGCCATTGATGCAACAAAAACAAACGAGGAAAGGCGCGATTAGAGCGAAAGTTGGGTCGATTTGAATGCGATCGAAGACGGAAAGGAGCGGTAGTTGTAGTTAAGGGAAGTGAAAGTGCCTGCGCCTTGAGCGGTATACTGATAGTTGTGCGCAGGCGATCGCTCGTTTGATCGGCGGCGGCGACCTCTTATTTGTCAAACGTAATGACTAGCGATTGCGTGTGCGCGAAATCGATCAAAACATGTGCGCTAGCCGCAGATTCTGTACGAATTCGGAAGTCAAATTTTGATGAAAGTCGTGAAGATTGATCGATCATTTGATTGCATGACGCATAGTTACGATTTCAGTCAAAGTTAAAAAAGTTAGGGCTCAACCGGTGATCGAAACCGGGACCTCTCGCACCCAAAGCGAGAATCATACCACTAGACCATTGAGCCACATCTGTAATCGCGACTCAATTCGAATATATGCAAAGTGAGAGTTTATTATACGCAAAAACACATCACTTACCATTCAAAGCGTGCTCTTCTGTGGCCGCCATATCGAGACCGTGATGTTGCTCGTCTGCAAACAGAATTCACCAATGGACTAGTACTCAAATCGGTGCAGCACTCAGTAGGGGTGCTTAGCGATTTGCGCAACAAGACATGCGCATCATGCGGTCACAATTATGGACAAACAGAAATGGATGAGCCCGCGCAAACAATTCTCCAATGTTACAGTAGCTTTTGAAGCCAATTATAGAACTTCCGTCACTAACTGTCTGTGCAGGAATGCTGTCGGAAGTGTGTCTGATCACCATGTGTTTCAAAGTGTTAATAGATCAAAGTTATTTTGAGCCTAAATTGTTCTAAAAAGTGCGGCCTTGAGAAAGGGTCAAAATAGCACTTAATATAACAGCTCCCAACCTACTTTTCACTGTCGTTAAGCTAAAAAAAGGCAAAACAATGCCTTTAGCGCAAGAATAGAGTGCTAGACAGTATTGATAAGGCAGCCGATGAGCTATTCCACTCGGAGAGGCCCGCAGCAGCACGCACTGACTGCAACCAACGCGCTATCACTTCATTCACACACCTATTTACGACAAACAACGCAAGAAACCACTTTTTCAACGATTAAAATATCAAATTTTGCTCATCTTCATGCGCCGTGACTACGATCAACTCAAGCTATAATGTTACCACATCTCAGTCGCACGATTACATGTCGCAGTTGTCAGCTGGTTTGATCACGGTGGCGCTGTACTCGACAATCGCAAGCGCGAGCACAGAACGCACAAGAACGTGATTATTTAAAGAAAAAAATTGTTTCTTAAATAAATTGTTTCCGACACGGAGATCGGGTGGTTTCGGTGGTGTGATCTGTTGGTAGTAGAAAGTTTTGATTTAGAGCAAATAGAGAAGCGGATACAGAGGAACTTTTGTTCAACGAAGGTCATGTTTATCGATACAAACAAAATATTAGTGAAATATAGACAGGTGAATAGTTAAAGCCGTGATTTTTTCGTATACACATCACAGTTGAACCCATAGGACAATCAAATGGCAGGAGAGAAGTTCACGAGGAAGACGATCGACTTCAAAGATCGTCATGTAAACGTGCGATGGGCCGCACAAAACCCGTCTGATCGAGGAGGTCTTTTTTCGCCAGCAACTCAGCCAGTGTGAGCTGATCGTCGCCGTTCTCGTCAGCGATCGACATGATTTCTTGAACCTGAAGACGCCGATCAATTGCCAACAGCTGGATGTTGTGTGTACTAACCTCGTTGGCAGCGTGACGCTCGTTCCTCGGATTTACAAAGTGCAAAATCTCGTCTTGCGACGCCTTGCCGTCGTGATCCGAATCGATCTGATCAAATTCCTCTTCGCGTTCTTTGAGATATTCGCGTTCCATCGACATGTCGTCAACGTCACCGGGTGGTGATTGAGCGAATTCGGACTTTGAAAGGAATCCATCGTGATTTTTATCTGCAAAAAGTGAAATGAGCGCCTTGATCGTGTGCTGTTTTCTTTGCATCACTTGATCATTCATCCCTGTGGTTTCTTAATTCAGTTAAACTGACCGAATGCCTTGATAATTTCATCGGCCATTGAGGCCAACATCGTTTCACTGTGCTCAGGGTGGCGGAAACCAATCCATTCACGCTCGTCCATGCCATCGGCATCCTTATCAGCATCGTTGAACGCTTCCTCCTCTTCTTGGATCATGAGACGTGCTGAAATTTCACGTGAATTTTTCCGAATTGATTTTTGATCCTACTGTCTTTGTCCAAATTCTGCATGTGCTCCGTGTGCTCTCGAGCGTGATCGCTGTCAACGATTTTCTGCGCAATCAAATAGTATACTCTGTACTCTTCCCAACTGATCTTTCCTGAAAGACTTGGTTCAAATCAATATGTTGTCACAGGCGTACCATCTTGGTTCTCATCGACACTTGCGAAGATGTTCTTCGCTTCGATTTCGCCTTCGTCAAGATGTCGCAGGACGTTGTTGACAATCTGCGACATGAGCTCACTTCTAGTTAGCTTGCCGTCCTTGTTTGCATCAGCACTAAAACCAAAAATACATGTTAGGAATACACAAACAAGCGACTATACCGCGTGAACATCTTTTTGATCAACTCATTGAGATCTTCCTTCTCGGTTTTTCCCTCCAAAGTGATGTCATTGTTGTCTTTGCCAAGAAGGACCTCATGAACAAACTGACGATTGACATCACCGTCCCTTTCCAGAGGCACGGCTTCCAAATGATCTGGTCTTTTCACAAGATTGGGATCTACTGCAACCTGAATGGTTAAAGAAGTCACACACTGGTACGATAGCAGAAATACCTTGATCGGCTTTTCCAGCACACTATTCTCGCCAATTGGAAGAGCTGCCGTAGCAGCTAACAGTCCTATCAGCACAAGAGCGATCATCGTGCCTAAACAAAGCAAATCGCATTGCCATCGTCTATCATTGACACGTCATGTACACATTGCCGATCGATACAGCTGCTAAAAAACGATGGGAACCCTAACTGAAAGAGTTTATTCGGCATAGACGGATAGGTTACGAATCGTTTAGCAGGGAGATTAACGTTAACAGCATAGTGAATTGAAGACAGCAAGTATAAATGTTGAAACTAGGTGAGTTATTGACTAGAAAGACCTTTCAGCATCCCTTTGAATACGGATTTCGAATGCATGCTTTCTTCTTTGCGTTTCTGACTGATAATTAGACGCTCTGAGTCTGCTAGACGTTTGGAGTTTGGGTACAGATCGACTAGTTTGTTGAGGTCTGCTTCAGCCTAAAATCAACGATTACCAACGAATCTTTGTTCCTTCAATTCCTACTCCGTCCAATTCCCAAATGTTGATGCGGGCTTTCGCTCGACGGAAGAGCGCTTTCTCATTCAGAGCATCTCGTTTCAGCACCTCATCAGCCGTGCGGACAGCGTCGTAAAACTGCCCCAACTGCAGGTAACACTGTGAGAGGTTCAGATAGAACGAAATATTCTGAAATAAAGTTTATCGAACTAATGAATGTCACTTTCAAAGGTCTCCCAACTCCCCTCTACACTCGCTTTTGTACACGTCGCTTCCTGTATAGCTCGCCGCCAGTGAGGCAATGAGTCACTGTGACGGTGTGTCTCCCCTCAGCATAGGTGTTTGTCACAAAACGAAGCTCGACATTTTGGGCGAACGTTATGCTCGTTCGTTGTTCGGGCCTCGCGTCGGGCGCAGACGTTTTGTAATGCGTTCATTCGGCTCTCACCTCATCGCGAGCGTACATGGCAGAGACGAACGAGCGATTCTGCTCTTGTCGTCTACATTGTCTGCAGGTGTATTCAATATTCATTTGATTTTCGACGTTGTAAGTCCGTTTTTGCAGTTTGCCGTAATAGCATTGTTACTGGAAGCTATTTTAAAAACTATGATTTCTGTCCTATTCTTTCATTTGGTTAGGGATTTCTTACAAGCACATTGGTGTTGGGTCTTTTGCTTCCAAATATAGGGATTCAGCAACGCAATAATTCATTTGTTGCAAAATTGTCGACCCTTTAAGTTCTAGCGCTTGGAATGTGTCAGTTTGGATAGTTACCTTCCGGTCAAGCTCGAGCCATTCCTCCTCGCCCGGTTTTTCTCTCAGCAACAAGGTATCCACACGACTGAGCGCTTCTCGATACTTTAGTGTCGCCTCTTCAGTTTTGCCCTGAAAATTGGCGTTTTCAAATCGCGTAACTGTCCAAGTAACCAACGGCTTTGAACAGTTCGTTTCCTTGCAAACGCAACGTTTCCAAACTTGCGAGTTTCTCGTCGACATTCAACTGCCAACTCTCCGCTTCGTAGTTTTCCGGTTGAATCACGTCCAAAACGTGGAATATGATTCGAAGCGGCACGGGATTGTCATTGATCTTGTCGAGTTCCTCGTAGCCAAGCCTGCAAAACAAGTAGCTTTAGTCGGTTCTTTCTGTTTTCCAATTCGGAATTTGTTTTGGTTAAATGAACTGACTTCACAGGACCCATAGCAGCGCAATGATGGCCTTCATGTGGCTTGTGAGTTGGGTCAATTTCCGCTCTTGAGATATCACGGAGCTTTTTGGCAACCATCGGGTATGTGACGAGGTGTTTTGTGTCGATGTCGTACTGGCTGATCTGTACTGGTTTGATTATTGAAACTGAACGAGGCAACTCGGAACTACCTCGCCAATGAGCATCGACTGGAGGCAAGTCTCAAAGATGGGCAACTGGAATTTCTTGCCAAAGACCAGCTCCAGCGGTTTGCCATAGCCGTGTGGATAAGGCTTTCGAGTGTCGTCGATTGATATGTAGTCATCCCTGCAAGCAGATGCAGATTAGACTTAATAAACCAGAAAGCTCTGCGGCGTTGATCCCAAGATTTTGGCCAATTTCGTTAATAACAAATGTAAAATTGGAAGAAGAATAGTACGAAACGATCGATTTTCTTGACGAAATGGGTTTGGCACGTGGAGCCTATAGACAATAACAAAAGACGAACTGAGCCTGACGCCGTTGTCTGCTCTACAAACAAAACAATGGCATGATATCGAATGACGGACAGATCGAACGCTTAGTTATATAATCCAAGATGTAAACTTACTTCGAATCGGAGAATCCAGTCTTGTTAACGTCGTTTAGCGGCTGCAGCACTTCATAATTAAAGAAAGCCTTCGTTCCATCGCGGTACTCCGGCAACGGGCCTTTTCCCGCGCTTAGCACCTTCTTCACCGCCTTCACAACACGCGGGGCCATCTTCGCGGGTTTTTCTTCTCGCTCACAAATTGCTTTTGCCGCGCGAGACGCACTCGATCGCCATGGAAACTACACGCACACACTAGTGACTGCAACGGCGTCCACTCTGAGGAGATAAGCCGAGATAAATCTATCTATCCTCCAACGTTGTGCATCCATTGTTTGAGCGGATAGTTGGCAAGGTGACCGAAACACCAGACACATCTTCCACACATTGTTCTTTGTTTGTAAATATTTATTTGAGAATCTGTTTTTTTGTTTGTTTATTAAGACACATAATTATGCACGAGGAGTGAAATCTAACTTGAAGAATTTCCTAGCATTCTGGGAATGACTGGGGAGAGACAATTAGCAGAACAACACAGTGCCAAAACCGGAGGGAGAGCACATCGGCTGTTGAAAATGTATGATTGTGTGTGAAAGACGAGATACCAGTAGAATTGAGATTAACCCTTCATTTCATATTATCCGGCCATTCTGGCACGCTGTAGCGACGAATCGATCCTTCGAGAAGCCGGTCAAGCCAATTCGGGAAGCCGTTTAGCACGTCCCGAAGTTGAAGTTTTCGCGATTTAAGTGCTTTTCGAACCTGAAACAAACAGCATTGTGGTGTGCAACGGTTCGGGTGGTCTGATTACTTCTTTTCCACGTCGTCTGAATCAGCGCCTGATGAGCATGAATCGCTGTCGAGTTCGTCGTCATCGAAACCATAGTTTGTAGTCGCTTGACGATTTTGCGTGCCGTGCATAGGGTGGTAAATGGTAAAGTAGAGCTTCCATCCACAGATTACGAGTACAGTACCCAAAGTTTGTTTCGGGTTTATATGCTAAAGTTGTCATAAGGGGACTAATAAGGAATTTAATGATTACCTGAAGACGTTTGTAC
The DNA here is from genome assembly GCA_007213375.1 of Steinernema feltiae. Classification (NCBI taxonomy): domain Eukaryota; kingdom Metazoa; phylum Nematoda; class Chromadorea; order Rhabditida; family Steinernematidae; genus Steinernema; species Steinernema feltiae. The sequence continues at coordinate 21,737 of MQUG01001004.1, read as the reverse complement.
ATCTGCTGCGATAAATCACTGCTGTCGGCATCTGGATTAGTAGTGTCCGCGGGAAGAATATTCTCCAGGAGCTTACGGAACCAAGGTAGATTCTTGTCGACCATAAGATATGCGAATGAGAACGTCTTGTTACTGAAATTTGTACGTTTAAACATATTAATAGTTGGAAACTCGCTGACTTCCTGAGTCCCCAGACGTGATTAGCAAAGGCTGGTAGCATCATATCCTTTGTTTCACTGTCAACGAGGATAACGACAGTTCTGCAGCCTGGCTTCAAAAGTCTGACCAAACCAAAATAGGTCTCCGCTCGCAATTCGTGGATCATTTTACTCATGATTTTCAGCTTCTGTTCGCTTCTTGAAAGAGCAACTTTCTCATTGGTTGGATCTTCAGGATGCCAGTCAGTGCCATCACCGCTTGCCACGTTGCTTTTACGCTTGGTTGGTGCACGCGTAAGCAACTGACTAAGATAGGGGAACGAGAAAATTGCCAGAACAGTGCCAATAATACTGAGAATAGTGAGCACTTCGGTCTTATGCATGTTAAACATGATCGTCTCGAAAATCCTCATGGTCCGGTGAGAAAGGCTACTGAAGAAGGACGGCGAATACTCGTCAATCTTCAATCAAATCATTAAGTTACAGTAATCACGCTGAAGATCCTACCAATTCAGAAATTTTGGTGTAATGAGTGACTTGGATATTCCCTTGGAGTACATTTTCCACAGCTTTGTTGACACTTGTACGGTAGCGTAAAGTCTGTCTTCGTCGGCATCGATAATTGACTTGATCCAAGCAAATTTCACAGCGTTGTAGTCAACTCTTCTGATCACGAGCAGGTCTCGCTTCTTTGACGCGCCTTCTTCCAGCTTAGCCACAAATGGAGTAATAAATTTCTGCTGGCGATTGATGTAGATATAAGCAAAGTTGATTCGCTTGTCACGGAAACGATCGCCTTCTTTCTTCAGATACGTCCTCATAGTCGTGACGTATTGCTCTTCCTCGCCCGCATCAGTGACCGGCAACAAAACGCATTTCGAGGAAACGGGGCAGAGTTCGTCAAAGTGTTGGAAGGATGAAATTCTTGGAAGAGTTAAGTACTTGTTCTTCTCAATAAACGAATTGATCTCTTCTATGCTGAACATGCCCGTCCCTGCTGCCTTGGAAATACGGTCTACTGGACCCTCCTACAATTAATCAATCAATGAGGCTCCATATAAACATTGAACTAACCTCCGGGAAGTCGTTAAAGATGAACATGTTATCGCAATGAGTGCATTTCACACCGAGAGCATTCTTCATCTCTCTCGTAGCACCATCCGGATCATTTGACTGAACATAGGCAAATCGTGCGAGATGCGAATACTTCATGGCAGCCAGGAGGTAGCGAACTCTTGGCTCAGCCTTCGGACCCATCATGAGAACGGACACCTTGTTGGTTGTCTTCCATAAATCAACAAATCTCATCAATCCATCGTTCGTATTCAGCGTCGACAAGAACGTTTTGGGAATTGCATCTCTAGCAAACATTCTGATAACTCGAGGAGTGATAGCTGCCATATTTCCGCGGTAATGACGCACTCTGCCTTCAACGACAACCATGAGAGCAAGATTACTGTGACAGCGCAGCGTATCTAACAGATTTCCCTCATATACAGCGTTCACTGTACCGACACCATAGCCTAGAAACAAAAAATGAATGATTGTATCAAGTTACATCGTACCTAACGGTTTCAGATCTTCAGCCGCACTCTTCCATACATTCTCCAAGCTTACACCTAGCTGACTGAAGCTGGAGTAGACAAAGATAATGTACGGTTGCGTGTGAGTCCTTTCCAGTACAGTATTCATATAGGCTTTTAACGTCAACCGATCTTGCTTGAAGTATGAGTTCTCTCGTTCGAAGCCGTTGAATCCGTGAAATCCATGGAACTGAAATAAGCGAATATAATACCAAAACAGAAAATCAATTCCTACGAAATCATGGTAGTGATGAGCCTGGCGCTGTTTATTCTCATCGACAGTGCCGAATTTGTCGTAGCGCTCTTTCCTAACCGGATCCGACAGAATCTCATAGGCGTTGGAGATTGCAATGAAGCGTTCCTTGGCTCCTTCTGCTTCGTTTTTGTCAGGATGCCTGCAAAATGAAATAAATAGATATGGATAAGTTGAAATTATAAGAACTGACCATTCCCTAGCCAATTGCTTGTAAGCTTGTTTGATCTCACGAGTCGACGCTGACCGGCTTACTCCCAAAATCGTGTACGGATCATTTGGATCTCTGGCCAGAACCAGCGTCGCGACGACGAATATCGCTGATAACAGAAATTGCAGTCGCATCAGAAGTAACTGTCGGAGGTTGCTGTAGCGGAGAGTACACCGTTTGCTACTTCATGCGGCAGCCGTTGGTTTGATTGAGACTAATTGCTTCTGTATGGGGAAGTACAAGAAGCCCGAGATGGCCCAGCTGGAAGCAGCAACGCAAGCGATGGCCCCGACAAAAGACGATAGCCACGAAGAGGGAATAAGTCGGCGTCACGGGCGCAAATCGATCTCGTGGTGTCTCTTCTCGCGAAGAGCGGGGGCTGTTCAGAGAGCGTTCGCTGCTGCTGCAATGCCGCGCTAGCGTTGTTCGCGGCGCGCCGACTCGAGTACTTGTCGCAGCGGCGAGAAGTTGTGTCGCGAGACAGCGAATTGAAGTCGATTCTGAAACAGAAACTATGTACAATACAGAATATTTAATTTCAAGTGAATCAATAAGCGATGCATTCGTTTACAAACCGAAAACCAACAAGTAATGCGCTATAAAACGTCAAGAGTACAGATTCTAAGAAATAATCATATTGTTTACTCCTGTCAAGTGCTGAGAAAACAGAAAACGAGCACAAAAGTGATGTTTCGAGTTATCAGGAGAAGATCTCTGGATCGTTTTACATTCTAGAGCATAACAGACAATATCTATGGTCGCGGCGGCATAAAGCAACTGTAAACAAGAACAAAATCAAAACTCATTCGATTGCAACAAAGAAAGCACATCATTCGGCCTGTGCTTATCAAGAATATAGAGCGTGCTGTTCTCCAATGACCGCTCTGACTATGCGAAATGTCTATTCTGACCTCACTGTTGCAGACAGGGAGTGATGGTGACGTGAAAATAACGCAACGTGTGAGGTCTGGCCACCATGGCATCACTTCAACCGACAGCACAAACGAACATTGTACAGTGGCGGATCAGCAATCGTTCTTTATCAGCATGAAGCTATAACGCTTGATAAATCTTACTGTCAGCCTCAAGCTCATCAAAATGGCTTCCTGTATCATTGGAATTTCCACGTTAACCGAAGACCTTTGACATCATTTGTCGACGTGCACTGACTGAAGATCTTCTCGAAACTAACACTTGGCTCTTGCATTTATGCTTTGAAAACAGCAAACATTACCCTTAAGGAGAGGTAATCGTCTGTGTGATGTCGCAAGCCTACGGCCTTCAAGCTCTACCTATAGACCCCGAAACGAGCAGCCAGCCTTTACTTTACGATTCGGTCAATGCTATCCTGCAAAATTGTGTTCTTACGAAAACGCGAATCATCTAAATGAATGTTTTAATTGACTCAACGCATTTTGAACGTTTGAAGAACGTGAAAACGGATGCTGTTGTGATGTTGCCGTTTGGTCCACGTTCATCCGCCCCAAAAAGTCGTATTTTCGTTTGAAATTTCGCCTTTCCCCAACTCCATATTGTTTAATCGCTTAGCTTTACGATTTCCAGAAACCAGACACTCTCCAAGCAATTGTATGACTGTGAGCGACAATTTCTGTGTTATTTAATGTGTCCACTTTGCTTCCACTCCACTAGCACGGCACACCATGGTGGTTGCTCCAGATCAACCACGGTGAATCATAAAAAGCGTTGTCAGTGGTCGACGAAATCTTATGCAAATGCATTGACCATTTTCGGAGGCGTATTATTTAGATGGAATGCGAGAAGCGATGACAAAGCGACGACGGCAGCTTTGAACTACGGCCCGCTCGTGATTCACCGCTGAAAACGAGCGCCATTTGCGCTCGAAGCAATCTCCGACTGTCTCCGACTGTACGGATGGCGCGCGCGGCGACCATCTCCCTGGCTGCTTGTTTGCGTTCCAATATATATTGAACTAATGGATAAAACTTCTTTATTTCGACAAAGTCCTATAGTTTTTGGCAATTTCAAGGTCCACGATGCGCAGTGGCTTCACAGCCTGACTGCCCATTACCTTATCTTATCGATTATTACATAAAAGGTCTCGTTTCACTTCTCATCTTCTCGAAGTGTGTCCCCTCGTTTTGTTTGTCTTTCATGAGTCAGACCTCGCACTGTCGCCTCGAGGGTTGCCTGCTTGTGCATGCGATCAAACGTCGTTATGTTGCTGACTGAAGCATTTCGCGTAATATCGTGCTTTGAAAATGTTAGAATATAAATTATTTTGATTCCTTCTGAATCATTTTGACGATTTCCGAACAGCACGATGGCCATTTTCCTCAAATAAACTCCACCGAAACGTTAACAAGCTTGGTTGAGCTCCAGTTTGGTACGCGGATTTCGAAATTTTGTACCTAAACCGCTCGCACTGTGACTCATGGATGCAAAGATGAGTCGGCGCTTGCTGTTTGCTATCTCCCTTCTTTCCGCCGCCTACACTTATATATGTCGTTTTATTATTTAAAACATCAACCCGACGGCTCAGGCTGAGATCATCGCGTTCTTCACGGTCTCATGATCAAACATCAACATCTCTGCTAATTTCAGATGAACTGGGCGATTCTTCTGATTGCCCCGTTGGTCGTGTGGCTGGCGCCAACCGCCGAGGGCCAACTGAATCCAATGAACATGCCCGAAGGCCTCCCGATGCCCGATGACCCGTACAGAGTGCCGTCGGCGATTGGCGAAGGACTCGTGGAATACGGTAGGAGTGCCGGTGACAAAGAAATAACCAACAATCAACGCGCTTCTGGCATGACGATTCCGCTGTACATGAATTTCCCGTATTTCCAGGGTAGATACAATTACACTATGGTAAGTTTGTTGAATTCTGAATTGAAATCGAATTTCACAATTACGAGCGCATGTTTGCGTAGTAAGCAATTCGCCGGTGCGAGCGTATGACTCACATTTGTTGATTTTTCTTCTGTTGCAGATCTCCACAAACGGATTCATTTCTTTCGCCTATTTCTCAGACAATGAGCATTCGCCACGGATCGGCCGAGAGACCGATTGGCCCAGGGAATCCGATCCGGCGCTTATCGCTCCGTATCTGTGCAAGTAAGCAGCTATTAGGGACGAAATAACAGAGTAAAATGGGATTATTACAGACAGCGAATCGCCGAACAACGTGGAGATTGGAGTAGAATATTCTATCGACTGGAAATGCGGTCAGCCCTTGCGAGCGCAAACCGTAAGCTAAACAATCGAATTCCGACTTAATTGGCACTATATTTAGGTGGCCGTCAGAGCCCCGATGTCCGAATGCCGTGCCCAGGAAAGCGAGATCACGTTCAATGCAACTACCGATCGGATCTGTTCCTGAATCGCATGATGCGTCATCTTCAAGAAGGCGTCGCCGGAGCGAGTACCTTCCGAGCAGATGCAGCACTCGTGGTCACCTGGGAGAACATGGAAACAACTGTTGGCGGGAACCATCGCACTTCCACTTATCAACTCGTATGGTTGACTGATTCTCGCGGGATGCAATCGTACACCATGATCAACTACAACAAACTTGGATATGACGCCGCTGATGTGCAGGGCAACAACCGAATGGGAAAGTGTCAGGTGAGCTATAAGAATGAAGTGATATATCCATGGAAATGTCCGCTCTTAGGCAGTTTTCAACGGAGGCAATCACACCGGCGTAGTCCAAGTTGATCTGAATGAAATTACCAAAGAAAGACCATCGTCGCTGGCCGAACGCTCTTCGGTGCCACACATCGTTCGCGGTAGATATTTCCATCGAGTTGATGATATTGTGAGGCCAGCGGGTTGCTCGAACAAGACTGGCGGAACGTGTAAGTCCATCGAGGGTTATTTAATTAATTTTACTGTGATTCTGCAAATTTTAGTCCCTCTTCTTATCTACCCAAACATCGTCAGTATGCTCGGAGAAGCCAAAGTTGATATCAACGGCCTCTGCTTGAATTCAAATCTTAATTATGTCCTGATGATCGAGAGTCGAATGGTAAAATCGATCGTAAAATTTGCTTTATAAACGTTTCATTTTTGTTTCAGACAGCTCCATGTGAAGTCATAAATCCATCAATAGCACGCTGTGCTCTACCAAAGATCCTGGACTGGGGCACGAAGACCGTTTACCTTCAACCGCAATCAGGTCTTGGCCATGACGAAAAGGCTTATGTCGGTTACATCTATTTTGTGCCGCCAACAATTGATCCTATGCGTCTGGACATCGGAGACATTCACGCCTGGTTCAAGAATCCCGTCGATGATGATAAGATGCTAGTCTGGTAAGAGAATTCATTTACTGGAATCATTAACCGTGATGATTTAATTACTTTTAATAGGTATCCTCGAAACTTCACAGTGTCGATGAAAACAAATCAGATTCACGATGTCAATAACCCATCCCTGTACAACCAACAGCTTGGTTTGTACGTCATTGGATATAAAGAGGACAAAGACGAGAAAATTAAGAAGTTCAAGCCGGAACACCGTGTTCTTGCTAGGTTAGTCATCGAGGTTTCCGTGCGTGTAACGCGTTTGCTTGTAGGCTAACGACATATCAGAATCGCGGCGACGAGATGTATCGATGGGATCCAATCCGAGAACGCCTGCCGATCAGTCAAGTAGATCAGTGGTATATGTCGGAGTACGAGAGGAAATACGAGCTGTACACTTTCCGTTTTGGATATCTCAAATTAGCACCTTTGCCTATCAATGACCAACTGTCCGCTCGTCACATTGACATGGATCAAGTCCCTACGGGGTAGGACTATTCATACAGGAAACTGTTAAGTAATTCATTCTTGTTTCAGGCTGGTGAGCTCTCCCATCTCGCTGCATTGGTTGTGGACTGTAGATAACAAGCAGATTAAGGGAAAACAAGACGATCACCATGTGAAGGTGAACTTTGTTAAAGAAAAGGCCCGTCAAATGTGTCATGCCTGGTATGACGAAGACGGCGCGTTGGACAACTTCATTCGCGATGTGGAATCCAACGCTTCTTGTCCGTGCAGAGAGGATCAAGCAAAGATGGATATCGGAAGATTCATGCCTCATCCCCGGTGTTCGCAACTCTTTCGCGACGTCACGTGTACCGAAAATTTGGGTAAATTTTCGCATCTCTATATGGTTCTGATGTTTACTTTTGTAGGTTCCCGAAACTGCTACATGTCCGCCCAGAACGTCAGAGGATCGCACTACGACAAGGGAAAGTTGAAGTAAGACAATTGCTTCGTCAAATTTGGTCTAACGATTAGTTAACAGCGTTTATGACACACACAACGGTCAAGTTTGCTGTTATGATGAGGATGGCTATCTTATGCAGTCCAGCTACCAGCCAATTATCAAAATCGACGACACAACTCCCTATAGCCCAGGATTTCCGATGCGCGCTTTCGAATTCGGCACCCCGCCATATCAGGGAATGTTCGAAGTGCCTGGACTATCCGCCTTCCACCACGACATGATGCCCTACTACCTATGCTGCAAGTTCACGGACGCGAGATGTCAAATGTTCTACTGGCGACGTCCGTCGAGCAGTTGCCAAGCCTACACGCCTCCCAGTGTCGGTACCGTAATGGGTCCTGGCATTTTCACGACGCTGAACAATGAGAGATTCGTTTTCAACGACCCTGGAGTGTACACCCTCCTCCACGCTCACGAATCGCCGAATGCGAACACCCCGGAGGTGCGAATCCAGGTGCGCATGGAGCGGTTCCCCGACAGAAGTGTTGACTTCGGATCAAACAACATCGCACAAGAAGATCTCGTCGTTCCGTCGAACGTTACTGTAGTTACAGGAATCGTCCTCGAATCGGGGAACTCGGATCGCGTTCACGTCGTCCTTCGCAAAGATACTCGACGATTCCGGTACAGAACTAGCGTGCTGGTGGGAAATGTCATACGGTATTTCGACAACATGAAGATTCAACGATTCCGAGGTGATTCGACAGTTTTCGCTACAGTACCTGACAGTCCTTACATTTAGGGGTTACCGTATATGTAAACAACGTTCATCGCGGTCAGGCCGAAACGTACGTTGTGCTTGATGAAGCTCAGATCGGTGTCCGAATTCGTGAATCCTTCTCGGCAGACATGGACCGATACAACACGTACATGGAGAGTTTCGGGCTTCTCGATGTGGAACTGTCGCTCCCGCCTCGATATCGCGTGGTAAGTCATTTTCTATTCGATCACTTAACATGCGAATTTCTTGCGTTGTAGCGATATGAGTCTGACAGTCCAGGATCCACGAGCTATGGAGATCATCCCCGTGTCGAAGGACTGCTCAGACCTAATCCTGATAACATGAATAACGGCGATTTCGATCAAACTCTGCGATGGAGCGACGTCAACAATGAAGGGTTCCGTCAAATGCTGATGAAGTGTACGTGCTTTCCTTTTCAGCATCAAATCGTCAAAAATTTAAATTCAGATCGCATCAAAGGAGAAGAAGAAATGAATATTGGCCAGATTAGCCGACAGACTGAAATGGTCGACATGTTTGTCTCCTCCTCAGACCACGATGCTGTTTTCAACGTATTTGTTGACGCTGACCTCAAACTGCCCGTATATAAGTCCGCATCTAAGTATCACTTGTATGCTTGACTCTTAAAATGAGCCTTTTTCATTCGTTTTAATTTCAGACCGCCCAATCAATTTGTCCCTCAAACGGAAGCGCAGGTCAAGAAGTTCGCTCAGATGTGTCGTGGTGATCGCCAACACGGCTATGATCCAGATGCTTACATGTATCCCGATAAGGCAATGAAGCGCTGCCCGAGAAATGAGATGACAGTCGAGGTGGACTGTGGCGAAAGCATCGCTTGCAAGTTTACCACTCTTCTCCTGCAGGCATTGCCTTTGGGAATACTGACGAATCAGCAGTTTTCTTCGTTTTCCGATCACCGCATGGAAGCTACAAGAAAATGTAATTTTCTTTCAATTTTGTGATTGAAATCGATTCAATTTCAGACAATAGCTGTGGAGCTATAAACTTTGAATACCCGGAGTACATGATCAAGGGCCCCAGCAGTGCGGAGCCGGCTTACCTCGAAGGCCACGTCGTGAGTCTAAGCTGCTTTCAAACTCACATTATCATGGGTGATACGGATTTCAAATGTGCGTTGAAAATTTTGTAGTCATTTTAAACTTGTTTCTTTAGGCAGTCGCGTTTCCACCGGTCACAACAATGCTGACTACCGTATGATGTGGACAAGTGGTGCACAGCCATGGTGTCGTGACCGCGTTCAAGACAACGTACTAACGTGGCTTCAGTGGACTGGGATCATTCTCAGCGTCCTTGTGTTACTCATCATTCTGTTCACAGTCTGTTACAGTGTCGGACAAGCAAAGCGACGGAGCAGCAAGCCTCCCAGTGTTTCAGCGAATAGCGATGGCGGAAGTCTACACAATCGTGCAGGCGGTGCTGACAAGCCTCTACTGCGCGACTATTTGGAGGTATTTTGCATTGAAAAGCTGACTGATTGTGATGGAACCTTTTCAGATGACGCCGCAACCTTCAATTACACCGTCTCGTCGTCCACCTCGCTCGGAGCAGCCCTCGTTTGACTCTCTCGACAAGCCCCCGGTAGAATAAGCTCCCATCCGTCCATGCATCCACATCCTCCATTAAATTTGTCCACCCCACAGCCTGGACGTAATAACCGAAATCGTTCGGATTCGCGTGGACCAACGCCAGTCGGTTTGACAACAGGCGTGTGAGACAGCGATCTCCGGCTGATGTTCTTGTAAATATGGATATTTTTTTATTAAAATGAAATACATACTTGTGGGTTTCAGCATCTCAATCTAAAACCAGAACCTTCGAAGCTCTTTTGCAAAAATTGCACTGACAACGTCTGTTTATAAAAATGTGACACTCTTAACAACTAACACATGACGTCGTGTCATTAGAAGGTGTTTAGTTGTCTCTGATACTACATAGAAGAAGCCGCGAAGAAGAAAGCGGGCCGAGAAACAAAGATCGATCCTAAAGCCGAAACCAAAACGCTACTTTTGGCGCCTTGCATCTCGCTGTCAGTATTCTGCAGAAAGCTTGACACGTGCGCATCCGTCAGAAACCTTAATCTGAATTGCGTAATTCAATGCAGCTGACGGGAGACAATTTTCGCTGTTGTAACCGAGCAACATCCGACCAGAGCTGTTGTCAGACCAGTACTGCGTCGAAGACAAAGCGTAAAATATTGCAGAATCAAATGAAGAATGTGTCGCTGTTGATTGCGGCTAGTAGGGCCAAAAAAGAACAAAAATTATTTTATTTGGTCTTACAATTTATATATCACTGTACATCCCTATGAAGTGCATGAAGAACTTGACTTTGGGTGGCGTCAGTCTTCTCCAGTGGCACGCGCCGGCCGGGAACTATTTGAGTTGCACAATTGATGGACACGGGGACGCCGCCCCGAAGGAATCAGATTTTAACTCGCTTTTATTCAACGTTCGTCAGTTCTATTGCTCGCGCGCAGCGGTGCGTCCAGAAAAGAGCACGCATTCCAGACGAACAGAGAATCTCGCGCGGTGGGAATTTGTGCGTGTGGCTTCGACCGCATTTCTTTCTTTTCTGTTTCGTAAACAACATTGAGTGACTCAACAATTGATCATTGTGCTTTGCGTTTTCTATCAGTTCGTCCGTTCTCCCTGGCATTGGTCAAATTTAGTTCATGTAAACCTTATTTCTCGTCATTCTGTGGTTGTAACTCAACATTTACTCTTTTACAGAAACTTGGCTGAAGCTCCGTCGTCATGCGGTGTCACTATGATGTGCTCGAGATCCAGCGCGACGCAAATGATGACCAGATTAAGAAGGCGTATCGGAAACTCGCATTGAAGTGGCACCCTGACAAGAATCCCGATCGTATCGAAGAATGTACCCAATATTTCGCACTGATTCAGCAAGCCAACGAAACTCAGCGATCCTCATGAACGAGCATTCTACGATCGATATCGCGAGAACATTCTCCGCGGAGGCGCCGATGGTGATTTGAAAGACGAAGGAGTTGATCTCTTTGGATACTTCACTTCAACCTGTTACTCTGGATTTGGAGACGATGAGAAGGGCTTCTACTCTGTGTACCGACAAATTTTCGAGAAGTTGGCTGAAGAAGACTACGAATACATAATCGATCCCAAAGACAAATGCTATCCTTCATTTGGCAATTCACAGAGCGACTACGAATCAGTGAGTCTTTTCTAAATCTGAGTTGTAGATTTTTAATTCGCGTTCTTGATTATTTATTCGTTTATTTCTTTAGGATATCTCTGATTTCTACGGATTCTGGCAGGACTTCTCCACGTGCAGGTCATTTGTTTGGCTAGATGAACACGATTTGCAACAAGCTCCTAATGCCAAATATGTGAAAGCTATGGAAAAGGAGAACAAGGCATTGCGCGATGTTGGACGAAAGCAGCGAAATGAGCAGATCCGTGAGCTCGTACAATTCGTTCGGAAACGGGACAAGCGTGTTAGCGCTTACAGGCAGGTGCTAGAAGAGCTCCGCAAGGAGCAAGAGAAAAAGGCCGAGGAAGCCAGGCAACGGCAGATTCGTCAGCGTTTGGAGTTGAGTAAATTTTCCTGTCGGAAACATTCAGTCGTTTGCTTCTAGGGAGTTTCAAAACTATAAAGAGAACGGCAAACACAAAGAAGACCGTTTGCAAGATTTGCGTGAGATTGAAGAAGCTCTGGATGCAGAATATGGCGACTCACAAGCTCAAGACAGTGATGAAAACGAGATTTTGGATCCGGAAGATGATCTGTTTTGCGTCGCATGTGACAAATCCTTCAAAAATCTGTATGTTTTAATTGTGCATTTTTCTGAACTAACGGAACTACTTTTAGGAAGTCAAGGTTGAATCATTACAAAGTCTGAAAAACGAAAGGATAACATAGCATTGTTGAGGAACCTGCTGGAAGAGGATGCTGAATGCTTATTTGAAAACTCGATGAAGAACGCGGAGGAGACTGAAGAACAACCACAGGCGGAAAGAAGTCGAAGAAAGAGAAGACAAAGGATAAACGGCCAGCGATGGAAGCGAAAGGCGATCACAAGGAAAGAAAGGGTGCCTGAATGCAGTGATTGTCAGTTTAGTTGTCTCTGGTACTACACAGAAGAAGCCGCAAAGAAGAAAGGGAGCCGAGAAACAAAGACAGATCCTAAAGCTCAAACCAAAACGGATTTTTTTTAGGATCTTTAACAAGGGAAATCAGTTACAAAACGTTGTATTTAATGTGAAACGAGATTAAAATTAATGTGGGGTTAAACAATTGTGAGTAGAGCGTTCGTATAACAAGCTTCGTTAATAGGGAGTAGCACATCATTTTGTCGAATGGCTCTTTGACTTCCTGTCTTGCCAGTTCACACACTTGGGCTTCAAAGCCAGATTCCTGGAATTGGCGCAAATCAACCATTCATCAACAAACAGTACTCACCTCTGCCAAACTTCCGGATTGAAGCTGCCTTCAGAGGCCTGGATGAGAGCGACAGTCTTCGGGTACAAGTGTTCCACCAGATAGGGCATCTGAATGGCGGAAATCAACACACAGCAATGAAAAGCAAGACACTTACCACCCAGTATCCGTTAGCGTCCGCGATGAACGAGTAACCTGAGTACTGAATAACGTTCGCCTTTTCTTCCTCAGCAACCTTCTTCCAGGGAGCCGCTTCCAGAGTTGCCAAGTCCTTTTTCCAGTTCACGGAGACATGTTCTGCCTTCGGTTCGCGATCTTCAATGGATGCTTTCAGAGCCCTGTTCAGCATGGCCAACTCCTCAGCGACATCGTCAGTATCCTTGACTCCTGTGTGAGTTTGCTTGCTGTTCATACTCAGTGAATGCATCTTCTCGGCCAATCCCTTCATGGCACTTTTCTGCTTGCGGGCATCGGAGTCAGCCTTGTTCCGAAGTTTCTCTTGATACTCGTGTTCACGAGCTGCAGTGGAGGCCTTCAACGCGAAGTTCAGTTTCTCGTAGGCTTCCCTTTGACGGCGTTTCTCCTTCTCTTCGATTTCCGCCTTCGTTTTGGAACGCTCCTTCTTCTCACCCAAGTGCTTCGAACTGGAGAGCTTCTTAGCGCCGAGGTCCGAGGAGTTCGTGACCGACTTGAGATCCGACGAGGCTCCCTTCTCATTGCGGACATCGGAGTCAGCCTTCTTCCGAAGCTTCTCTTGATACTCTTGCTCTCGAGCTGCAGCCGCGACCTCCAGCATCTTACTGAGCTTCTCACAAGCTTGATCAGCGGCCTTCTGACGACGTTTCAATCTTTCGTCGCATTCAGCCATCTTCTTTGCCATGTCGTCACCTTCAGCCTTCTTCTTGGCGCGCTCCTTCTTTTCATCAAAGTGCTTCGTACTGGAGATCTTCTTAGCGGCAGGGTCCACAGAAGTCATGACGGGCGAGAGATCCTTCGAGGCTGTCTTCACCTTTGGCAGATCGGAGTGCAAAGTCGTGTGGGCTGCTTCACGATGATTCTTGCAAGGAGATTCGTTCGAGTCCTTCGCCATCTTGACTGATGATGCTTGCACAATCGATCAGATTCGAAAACGTCGACGAGTGAATCGTTCACTGCAACCCGCTGGCCCAAAGAACAACCGTAATTGGTAACATCCGCTCAAGAGTCAGTGTGCAAATTTGCAGCTTGAACTGCACGCTCGCGCGCTAGCGTGTGACCATGGTTAAAAGCGACGGCAAACTTGATCGTCGTGGTGCTCTTGTGCCCTTATTCGTTGAGTGGGTCGTTCGAATTAATCAAAATGATCGTCACGGAAATGTCGGTCCGCACACCATCACGCAGCCTTGCAATTAGATTTGATGTCTTGAACGAGCGAGGCACGGAGCGCCGATTAGCGTTACAGTGAAGATTCTGCCGGACTGACAAAGGGTGACAACGGCGTGCGGATAGCGCAAAACTGTATCTGGACAAAAGAAAATTAATAAACCAAACTAGTATGATATGATTACCTGACATTCCATTCACAAGCGTACGAGGAGTACGTTTAACGATCACTGCGGTCAACCAAGCTGGTAACACTAAATCAAATAGCATTAGAAACATCGTCGTCCGCCATCTTGTACCAACTGGCAAAATTGACTTCGAGGGCATAGCGTACTTCTCCGTTTTTCTGAAATGAAAATTCGCGAATCCGTAATTGCAAACTACTCCTACAGATAGCTTAATCATTTCTAGGTGTTTGTTGATCATCGACACGAGATTGACGCGTTTTCCAGCGATCGAGCGGCGCTTGTTCGGCTTCATCGAATCTGAAGCAAAATCGTGACTCGTTTTCGGCCCGCACGCATCTCCAACTACCGTCAAAGATTCCTTTTATGCCTTCGATAATCTCCTGGCATTTCTCCGCGCGTAAATCCGCCGCATCTGACGGTCGTCGTCTTTGAGATTTGCTCCTACAAAAACTGCAGATTACAGTGATAAATTAAGATTTGGTTACCAGCAATCTATGGCGGTGTTGAATCGATTTCGGTGCCCTTCTTTGTCCTACCGCACAGCATCCTGAATCTTTTCAGAAGAAGAGTACTCGTCGGTGAGTTCGTTAATTTACGGCCATCTGCAGTGAACATAGTTTCGTCAGCCTGAAATTCGAAAATCAGTTAGGTCGGATCAGTCGCTTCGTACATAATAACGCACACACCCAAATAAATAAACGACATCTCTTCGACATAAAACCTGCGCGCCAGTTTTTGGCGCGCCTTGCAACGCAGTGTCTCACATCTCGCTGTCAGTATTCTGCAGAAAGCGCGTGCAAGATTGGAAACTGCTGCTCAAAAAAACCCAAAAGAAACGGATGAACGGCAAAATAAAGTGATCTGCTGGTTTTTGAAAATTAGCTCAAGCTCTTGCAATTGCTCCGTCAGACACGTGCGCATCTGTCACAAACCTTAATCTGAATTGCGTAATTCAATGCAGCTGACGGGAGACAATTTTCGCCGTTGTAACCGAGCAACATCCGACCAGAGCTGTTGTCAGTCCAATACTGCGTCGAAGACAATGCGTAAAATATTCGCAAAATCAAATGAACAATGTGTTGTTGTTGAATGCGGCTGTTAGGGGCGAAATGAGAACAAAAATTATTTTATTTGGTCTTACAATTTATATATTATCACACACAGAATCAAGGGTTGTTACTTGATGGGAAGGTTCTTGCGGCGGACCATGGCGTTTCCCTCGAACCATTCAGGGTGGCAAACTTCGGCCGCCGGAAGGATGTGCTGGACATCTGGAACAAATCTGCACGGAGATAGGGGACGCCGCCCCAAAGGAAGCAGATTTTAACTCGCTTTTATTCAACGTTCGTCGATTCTATTGCTCGCGAGCAGCGGTGCGCCAGACGAACAGAGAATCTCGCGCGGTGGGAATTTGTGCGTGTGGCCTCGACCGCATTTCTTTCTTTTCTGTTTCGTAAACAACATTGAGTTCCTTTTCACTAACACGTGGAGCCTGCAACATTCTCCTCTGATAGAAGTCGTTTATTTTCAGAGTTTTGGATTTCCAAGAAGACTCACTCCTGTGGTGGCGAAACCCGCGACCATCGTTTTAGAGGAAGAGCAACTTGAAGTGACTGTGATTGACAACATCGATGAGCCAGAGAAGGCTGTCACTCCTGTGAAGGAAGCTTCCGTTTCTCCCAAAACGGCGGTGGTAGCTTCCCCTGTGTCTAGTGAAGTCCCATCGGAAAACAAACCTGCACCTTGTCGCTCTTTGAGTTGTGAAATCGCTAAGATACCGAGACTCAGAGCTTCCCGAAGAATTATTGACTTCAAATCAGGAGTTGATTGCTGCCCACTTCGGAAGATGATGAGAATCAGCTGATGTGAGCGACGTGGAAGTGGAAGGATGGAAGTTTGGTGATGACGACGACGAGGGCGCTGATCTCTTCTCGCAAAATCCGAAGATACGAAGAACATTGACAAGGAATTAGCTGAAATGGAGGAGGAGGAGGAGGAGGAAGATGATAAACTCCGTGAGCGCAGAAAAAAGAAGTTGAAGCAGAAAAAGTTGGCCGCTACCGGAAAGACGATCGTCAAGAAGAAGATCTCGAAGAAAGCTGCTAGCGTCGCCGAGGCTTCCACCGACGAGAAGAGATCAAAGATTATCAATGGCGCATCTGTTCGACGTTCACTTTAGCTCACATTCAATAGAGCTGCCACAGAAAACGCGTTTTTACGACCAACAGATTGTTGGAAGAACACAAACAGGACTATAAATTATAATTTAATTGCCGATTCATATACACAAACAAAAGAAATGTGAGTTATGTGAGGGTGAGCGTCGAAGAAGCGATTCTGGGATGCTTTTCACATAGCTGGACTATTGCAATAGTATAATCTGCATTTTACTGAAAGTAAGCTTTGAGAGATGGGAAAGGAGATCAATAAAAACCAACCTGATCGGCTTGACGAGAGAGCCAATCTTTCATCGAGCTCTCAATCAGTTTCTGCTCCTCCGTTGTCTCTTCATCGTTGAAGTTTTGCTGCTGAAAATGCAACGCGTTGTTCCTTGTTTTTGTGGCTTATTTCTATTACCTTCTTGCTTTTCTTCATCGGCATAGCCATGACCGGGAGGCCAACAGCGGCAGCGGGCCAGTTGGCGGTAACCTTCATAACATCGGGCCAATTAGCGGGCATTGGTGGTACGTAGTTGTAGAAAGGAGCAGCTGGGCGCCACGCGGCTCCATAGGTCGACCCTGAAGAGTATATTGGTCTGAGTCAATGAAATTGGAACCTACAGATTGGGCAGCAGAAATAGGGACCAATGTCAACACTGTTGGTGGCGTAGCAGTAGCTCTGGGGAGGGCATTGAGGCCATGGGCGCTTAGGGTCGCATTCGATTGGAAGCGAGGGACCTCCAGGGCATTGTCCGAGCGGTGCGGCAACAACTGCGGGAGCTGCTGCGATGGGAATCATCGATGGCGCGGCAGCCATGACTGGAGCAGCGGCGATCAAAGGAGCTGCTTGAGCTGCTCCAGGAAGCGGCTGGATGTACTGGCGACGACGGTTGCTCTCCTGTACCGAAGGACTCTCCTCTATAGAAGCAAACACGTTTTTCTACAGTGCTTAAAGTAGGTTTTCACAGCACACTGAGAAGGCTTAAAGGGCGATTAGATCAGATTATCACTCATCACAGCAAAAATTAGTTGGCGACTGTACCTGACCGTCGTTGGTCTCGTAATGCGTAAAAGGCAGAAGTGGCACTTCACAGCAGACGCAAAAAGTCAAAAACCAACCATTTTCTTGAGGATACGCGCTGATCGCGGACACAACGAGCAACGTGAAAACTAGGCTTCTCATCATAATGCTTTGATCTCGATGTGGTTGCTACCGGAACGGGACGCCAACAGAGCGGAGACAATCGGAGTGTTGGGTTGAGTGATTGAGTTGCTGTCGGAACACCAAACACAATAGACTGATGCTTTTCTGCTTAGCCACGAGTGCTTTTATACAAGCTGACCAGTGGCCGCAGCTGGATGTGTGCAGTTCGAGCGCGCATGTCAGACGTCGCGCGCAAGACGCCGCCTTCAAAGCGCACCTGAACGCGTTGCATCGTGTGCGAATGGTAAACACTGTCGCACCTCTCGCGCAGCAAGGTGCGAAAACGAGGAAAGCAAGTGTCGAGGAGCGAGAGATTGACAGAGAAAGCAAATTTTTTGTGTCTCAGGGATTTGAGTCGCTTTGGGTGTCGCAAAAATTTCTTCTCCGAGGATTCTTCTTGAGTGGCGACCAGTTCGGAGTGTCAAAAAGTATGTGCAACGCGAGCACTAGTCGAGTGCGAGAATGCCTTCGGACCTGTCTGATCAGGTATGAGGTACGAATCTGAAGGTAATCAAATTGCTACACAGTTATATCGCTGCAGCGCTGCATTGAGAAAACTTCAACGCGACAAGAGTTCCACATTTAACAGTTTTGCATACTCAATCCAGCAATGTACTGTTGGACAACAATGTCGCGCCACTATAGCTCGGTCCCATATGTCCACAGTATACAGTAGTTGCCTATAAATCTCCCATTTCAATAATCAGATCCTATTTTCAATGAATATGGCTTTTCTCAACATAATATAAAGTCAAATAACTTCAGGATTACGCTAGTTTACCGAAAAGTAGCATGTTTTTGTTATGCCACAATGGAAATCCGCAAAAACTGGTCACCTCTTTCCTGTCTATCCTGTTTTGCCTCAAATCTCGGGCGAGAAAACGTCCACTAACCGCTTTGTTGTCATTTTACCGCTAAGTGCATCCGCGCCAAGCAAGGTGTGTGGTCAAGAACTGGTATACTTCCAGAATTTTGCCTTTTTCCTTTCCGATTTATTATTCGCCGCCGAAAACAAACAAACATATAAGTTTCAGTCTTCTTTTAAGCAGACAATGGGTCTTATAATCGCCGCTCGCTCTCAGTCATCATCGAGTGTTTGTGTTATGCTTGAGCCACTCCTCCCTTGCACATGGAAGCTCTCTTTTGTTCTGTGTTGCTATGAGTGATAAATAGGGACATATACGTGAAATCTATGCGAACGCCACATTCCCATTTACGATTGTTAATTCACATTCGTTCTCGCAAAATTAAAATTGTTTACATTTGAAGAAAAACAACGCGATCAGAGCGAACAATGAAGAAGACGACGTCGCCCGAAGTGAGAACAATCAAAGTCGGAAAGCAAACAACGTTGATGACTTTCTGTTGAAATGCTAGTGCGCGAAAAGACGAATTTGTAACATTTACAATTAGTTGACATTTGGGATTTGACCTGACTGATATCGTCGGAATTTTCATGATCCGAATGGACCCACAATTCAACCGTTTAACCTTACGCGATGCCATCGCTACTTGGAGAAGGTCCAATAATTAAAAAAAATCTGATAGGCCAACACCTAACAGAGATCTAATAAGCTTCCGAACGTGTAGTTCAGACGAAACGCGAACGGCTTTACCGACGAGGATCATGAACTGGTACTAGAAGTGCTACAGAATGTAAAAGTTATTCCTAATAAGATGAGCATATAACGGGGAAGCAGTCAGAACCAGCTTTGGCGACGGCAAAAGATGAATAGTTTGAGAATATCGGCTTGAATCAAAGATCTCGAAGAAGTAAGCGTTATGTGCTCGAAGTGCCTGATGAAGCACAGAATGCCCTGAAAGCAATGAAAAGGAACAAGTTTCAGTTTTGGAGCTTCACAGATGGCTGATGTGTGGCGTCGAACGCGCTTTTGCCGTTACTGACAAGACAAGTCTCTCCAGTAATCAGGGCAGTTCAAAGTAAGTTAAACTAGATGAAACGTCATATTGAACTCGTAAATTTACATTTACAAAACATTTGGAGGTACGGGGGTTTGAACCCCGGACTTCCCGCATGCGAAGCGGGCGCTCTACCACTGAGCTATACCCCCATGACCAAATACGTTAGCCGTTGTGCATTAGTCTCGACCAGGGATGACGGAATTCAGTTCCGACTTCCGAAACTCCAGAATTCCGGGGTTTTTTTTACTTCCAACTTCCGAAACCAGCCGTAAATTACGGAAGGAGAAGCTGACCATGTTATTCGACTTCTCGAAGATGTTTTTACGCGTGAAGGTCGGCGAACGGTAATTAATGTTACTCATTCAGGAGACGCAAAGAGAGCGCCGAGGATCGTGTAGTTTCAATCTGCCAATCTCTGTCGCCAATCTTGGTCCCTTTCGCCTGAACAAACGGCCCAGAATCCGGGAATCGATTAAAAATTATCAGCTCAGTAATTGCATTGTGCCGATGAAGACCGAGTGCTCTGAGAACGAACAGGCGCCGTTTGAACTCACGCTGATTGCCATCGGCCATTTGCACTGCCGTTCCGCGTTTTTTAGGTCGATTAGACCATAACGAACTCACGACAAACGCTTATGTTGTCGAATACACCGGGAAATGATCTTTTCAGCGTTATTCCTGTGAAAACCAAACATAATAACACCGTTATCTAATGTGCGAACAGTCGATGTCACATTCAACGAGCCGAATATCGACAAATCGCGCAGTTTCAATCAACCGATCTCTCGCGCCACTATGAACGACGTTCCGATCTGCTTTGTTGAGGACGTCCTCCTCGCGCTCAACTACTCCTTCCTGAACAACGCAAAACTCCTCTCGAATCCCTGGAGGAGAATCGCCGAGTTGAACTTCAAAAATCGTTGTGTTCTGTGGATCCGCGTTAAATTCCCATCTGGACGCGCGTGTGCGAGTGCTCAACAGCTTATGTTAGCGAGTATGGGAATTCACCACGTTTTCCATTCGATTCGATCGATTTTTGATTCGTGACGAACGTCAGCGTTAGTTGCACTAATTATTCAATTGGCGAGACTGATCCTTTGTGGAGCAAAGTGAGTCTGCAGCAGTTGGAGAGATTGATTTCAAAGCGAGTTTGCAAACAAACTCAAGTCATTGACTTCACTGACTTCATTCCAGCATGCAAGAACACCACCTTGTATTCGAGGAATGAGATGCAGATTTGACCCTGGAAATGCAGATTTGACCCTGGAAATGAGACCTGCATCGATAGAGGAACTTATCACGTTATACGACTTCTCGAAGATGTTTTCACACGTGGAGGTTCCTGAACCGTTTGTGCTTTTGGCGAGGAAACACGTGGATGACGATATGGAACTCGTAGTGGAACTACGGACTTATTGGGAGAACAATGAAGAGAAAGCAGGACACGTGAGCGTGTGGTTTTGGCAACCTAGACCATTCTCCTATCCATGAAAAGACGATAATAGATCTCAAAGATCATCTTTTTCGTCCGTTTTATGATGATAAACATGAATTGTTCACGTAGGTTGTAGGGAGCGGTGCTATTTTGCAACAAAAGCTCATGGTATCGGATTTCTTGGGAAAATGACGCATAAGAAGTGCAACGTTTGGCAGCCTCATGATGTTAAGGGATATGCCTTCTGTTCGCCGGGTGCCGAGTTGTGTTTCATCGGCCAAACCACATTCCGCACGCGGCAAGCATATCCCAAGGCATCTAATTGCGTAATTAACCTAAAGGCGCGAGGGAGGTTTTGAGCACGAGGGTGATTTGTCACTGCAGAGCATCACTCTCCTCTGTCCACTCTCATTCTGTCCATCGCAGTTTCCCTTTCATCACCTCGGACGTCATGTAGAGCCATGATTCCATGTCATCGCGGCGGCATTGATCCTGAAATTAATTGAATGAGGATCGAAGCAAGAATGAGGGAATCCGACCTTCTTCATATGATTCGCGAGCGAGCAATAACGCCCCGTTCCTCGCCATCCGCCGTTCCAGCGACGTCGCAAAAGTCGCACGTTCGCCATTCGCGTCGTAGATCTTCTTTGCGATGCCAAAGTCGATCATGTAGACCACGCGGCAGCGGGGAACCGCAATCCGACCACAAAATTGCTCGGCTTCACGTCGCGTGAGATGAATTCGGCTTCTTGAAGTTCTTCGATCTGCATCAACACGCGCAAGGACTCGTTTGGAGAGTGAATCGTTCGGCGTTGAATCCGACGAG
>MQUG01001003.1:0-39475 GCA_007213375.1 Steinernema feltiae | reverse complement strand
TTTCTGTCTCTACGAAACGGTCCGGAGGAGGGCGCTGCTAGGAGAAGACACTGATTTCGATGCCCGAGCGTATTCCAAACTGCCTGGCCCGAGAATCCTAGCCGGCGATTCGATTCAGGACGTACGATTTCAGCGGATACAGTAGCAAGCGTGTTGTGGTTTCGGCATCTTTTCAACGGGTCAATGATTAAATCGTCCTTATTACATGTACCTACAATTTGACAATCAATAATGTGCAATAATAAACTGAAGTGTCAACGCCGCAAGATCGACAATGGGAGGCAACGCCCGGAGTTCGAAGCCTGTCGTGTCAGGCACGCATCCTTAGGACCCCGTGAAGTGAGCACTGAAGAAAACTTGTGACAAATTTATTTATCAACTTGCGACCATCCTGCACAATCATTCGCCTCTTTGGCTTTGCGTCTGCGCGGGAAGAGATCAAACGAAACGAATCAGACGTTCTATTTTTTAATGCTGTTGACGGAACTTGATTTTGAAATATTGCGTCGTTCGCGTTCGCGTTTTATTTTATCGTTTTTCAATTTAAAGATTTGCTCTCATTGTTCGTCACTGATTTCAGAAAATCGCCATGACAGGCGGTGCTCGAGATCAACCATCTCGTCACCAAAGCTATGGGGAATCGGTGAGATTCAATTGTCCGTTTTCATTGCTCATTCTTTCCTTTAGTCTCCCGCTCAAATCTACATCGAAGCGTCGCTGAAAGAGGGCTCTGATGAATCGCCAAAGCTCAAAAAGTACGTTCAATTCAACAAGCATCGTCCGAAGAAACTCTCGGCGGTGATCGAAGAAATCTTCTACAATGACGCAGCGTGGAATGAAACCAGATGCTTCGCCATTGCGGAGAAGAAGTCGCGGAATTGTGAAGAATTTGAGAGCGTCCTCTCCAAGTATGAAGCAACGCTGTGCGAAGACGGAGCGAAATACAAAATTGTTATCTATGATGCTGCAAGCATTTCAAAGAGGTTTTTGGGCAAGTTCTTTCTGGAACTTTCTCCGGTTCCAGTAAAGAATCAAGAAGAATCCAATAAGGTAATTTCGTAATTGATTGACAAACGTTTTAATTGATTTTTTTAGTCGTGTAAAGCTCTGATTGAAGCCTTCTACAAGAGCGCTACTTCCGAGACGCCCAAGTTTGTCAAGTCGGTCTCATTCGAGCCGGACTATCCCATGAAGCTCATAGAATCCGTTACGGGTGTTTTCTTCAACGATACACAGTGGGGAAAGAAGAAGTGCTATGCGAGCGTTGCTGTCAAAACCGACGGTTTTGATGACTTCTGTAACATCCTCTCGGACTACGAGGAGACTTCATTGGAGGATAAAGGAAAGTACAGAATTGTCTTCTACGATGCAAAGGACTTTTACCCTGACGAGTTACCAAAGTATTGCATTCTCTTAGATGGCACCGAGCAGGTTTGTTATCTAACTCGTCGATTTTGGTCACATAGAATATTAGGAACAGGAAATTGAATCCGAGGAGGACATTGAAGACGATTCATCGGATGAAGAGAAAGAACCTGAAGTTAACATTGTAAAATTTGTTGGAGTTATCCAGCGAAAGATTGATGAGCCGAAGATGAAGGTTCTCCTGGAAGTCGCCTGTCCCAGGAAGTGCTCAAGTTCGAAGAGGCAGTGGATTTGCTCTGACTGTAGTCAGTCTGTCGGTAATCATTGAGCTGGCATCCCCCTCGCTGTCAGCCCATCATTTTCTCCCCTTCCAACCGGTTGCTTTCGTCCGGAGCACTCCGACGAAGGCAACGACTTTAGAACAGCCGGTTGGATCCGGCACGCAGATTACGCGCCCGATCCCGTTCGCTACGCAACATCCCCCGATCCGCGTGCGTTACGCACCATGCCCGGATATACCGGGTGTCTGGTCATTGGATTGGGAGGGGATGCCTACTCCACTGTTACCAGTCTGTCTTCTACGCTTTCTCGGACCATCTCCACTGCGACTGCGGAGCTCATCTGAAGTCTGACGCTACGTTCAGGTGTGGAAGCGAGGATCATGGAACGTACTATACCGCCATACCTCCGAGCTTCTACAAAAGCATCCCGAAGTGCGAAGAGATCAACATTTTTCTTATGGGAGAAACTGGAGCCGGAAAGTCCACTTTGATTGACGCCATCTTCAACTACCTTTTGCACTCAAGTCTCGATGAAGCTGTTGACAAAGGCACTTTAGAAATTCCTGTTCCAACGCATTTCCTACTTGAAGACGACGACAAGAAGCTAAAGAAGATCTTAGTTGGAAAGCAGACTCACAACGAGAATCAGACGTGTGGTGCGTCTGCTACGCAGCGTCCAAAGTCTTACACGTTTATGTACAGTGGAAAAGTAAGCACAGGCGTTCGTTCAGCAGTCTTATGAATAGACTTTCAGTTCTACCGGTTCATTGATTTTCCAGGCGTTGGAGACTCCCGTGGAGTTGAGCAAGACCGCAAGAACTTTGAGATGATTCTTCAAGAGTTGTACAACTATGATCGCATACATGCTGTGTGTATTATAATTCCGGCTGACGCTCCTAGACTCACTATCGCCCTGAAGTATTGTATCAACGAGCTTCTTACTCATCTTCACCAGGACGCAGCAAAGAATCTTGTGTTCTGCGTCACGAAGGCTCGTGTAAACTTTTACAAGGTAGGTCTAGAATATTGTCTTTCACAATCACTTGGCTCAAATTTCAGGCAGGAAACACTCAAGCAATTCTTGAGAATTATGTGAAGAGCTTTAAGGAAAAGCGCAACGTTCAAATCAGTTTGAACGAGAACACGATGTACTACTTCGATAGCGAATCATTCAAGTTTCTATGTGCCTTGCAAAACGGCATCAACCTTTGGGACGAAAAGCAAGATTTCGTCAAAAGTTGGGACATCTCTGCGGCGAACTCTTACAGACTTTTGGACTACGTCGCTTCACTACAGCCCCGCAGGGTAATTACTTCTGGCTTTTTTCGAAATTTAAAGCAATTTATTAAGGTTAGTGATATAATTTCTTTGAATGAAGCGAAGAGAATTATCCTTGAGCTGACACCGATATCCGCTGAAATCACGAAGAACATCCAAACTAACAAGCGCATCATCGAGGCCAAGAAGGCCGAATTACAGGAAATGCAGAAGCAAATAGTAAGCCTAAAGGAGCAATTGACGGTCAAGCAGACGACTTTGGTTGCTGTACCCTTTGACCATCCAAAAACTGTCTGTGCCAGTGCCAGCTGTGTTGATACACTTGGCATCCCTGGAACTTCAGAGTCACAAGTGATCTACCGAACCATCTGCCATGATCATTGCCTCATGGGTGGCATGGATCCAGGAAAATACCCTGATCCTGCTCTCCAGCAGTGCGTGGCAATGGTTAACGGGATGTGGTGTCGTCACTGCGGCTGCTCGTGGGATACTCATCTCTATGTTCGCTACGAACAGAAGCAAGAAACCATCGACGTGCCCAACAAGGAGGTCGAAAAGGTGATCGATGGAAAGAACACCGACGAAGTGCTCGTTTGCGACGTCATCAAGGGACTGGAGACGCGCCTCGACGAGTTGAGTCTCAAGGAAAAGAAGATCAAGACTATTTGCGCAAAGTTTGTTGCATTCCTCAACAAGAACGCGATCGCCGTGATCAACGATGCGTATGTAGAGTACCTGGAGCAGGCCATCAAACTGACCAAGAGCGAAGTAGCTGTAACTGGTGTAGGAAGCGAGAAGGTCGATCAGCTCGAAAAGTACCTCGCCGAGTACAAGGAAGAAGTATCGATCATCAATCATCACATCGCAAGCGGTCTCGAGGACGTCCCGATCACCAGCATCGAGGCGCTGAAGGAAGAGCTGAAGGAGATGGGCGAACTAGGTGCTCAGTTCAAAAGTTTCCTGAACGCTGCTGATCACTTGCAGAAGAACTACGTGAGGGAAGACGAAGTTCATTTGTTCAAATCGACTCCTCAATTCCGTCGTCAACATGGTGAAAGGCAGCTATAAGAGCCAAGAAGAGAAGTTTAAGAAGGAGAAGCAGATGCAGGGACTGAAGGGAAAGAAATAAGTTGTTTGTTAATTCCCCACTTTCATTGTAATGTCGAGTTTGTCATTTTATTAAATGCTTTGTCGTTGTTTGTTTGCTTTAATTCAGCTGTAACTTAACGGCCTCCGATATCTGCTCACTTTAAGTGCTCCTGTGTTTTCATAGTTTAGTTGCAGTAATGCCCTGTTGTTTTGGTCGGCGGAAGAAAGGCAACGCTCTGGCCCCCAAGCAAACTCCCGAGGTTAGACCACTTGGTGGAGGAATACAGCTGATCATTTGATTCTAGATGTTTTCCTACTACATTCGACTTCGCCTGCTCAATGGCGAATTTTTCTCTGCATCGGTGACTTGCAGAGCGAACAAACCGCCGACTCTCTCGCAAGTTTTGGAAATAAACTGCGAAAAGTTCTTCAAGCTTCATTCTACACCTACTGGTGATATCTACGGCTACCTTAAGCGCTACGATCAAGAATGGGATGAGTTTGTCGATGTTGAACCCGCGTCGTGTCTTCTCACACCTGTGCGACCCAAAGACAAAATCGAGCTTTGGTACAGCCCTGTAAAGCAGGTTTGCCGTTATTTTGACGATTATTTCCTAATTTTGAGATTACAGCATCCACACGCTGTTCTATTGCCTACGGAAGAAGAGCCAATGGAAGAGGAGGCTCCCCTTCCCGTTGTCGTAAGTTGGCTTTTAATATTCAAATAATTAAATCATCAAAATTTTAGCCAGAAATCCGCCTGCAGATCTTCAGAGATAACAATTTTATGGTCGAGAAGAGTGTGTCACTCACGCCGGGTTTTCTAAATCCTATTACAGAACTTATCAAGAATATCAGTGTTGAATACAATGTTTTGGTGGGATCTTACCGGAATCGCGAGGTGTTCGGTTGGATTATGAAGAGCATGGGACAGAACGACTTCGTTGAGGCTAACATGGATTATGAGCTAGAAGGAGGCGCAGTCTATCAGCTTTATTTTGTCGAGTGCGATTCTATGGTCAAGGTTGTGAGCGCTTCGTGTTTTTAAAACACAATATTCTTTTTAGGAAGACATCAAGGCTTATTTTAAACTGAGTAATTATGGCAATGGAGGGTTGCGATTGGTTCGTTTTGAGAACCAAAACCACAGGGAAAAGCGGCAAAATGCGGATGCTTTGTGTAATATCCGGCAAGAGGATCTTTCGAAGTGCAAACATGAAGAGATTCCAAAAGAAGTTACTCCCAAGGTACCCCACGATTTCTCTACCTATGTCATATTTGTGTTTAGTCTGCCAGGACGAAGACTTCGGACACCAGCTCGCATGTACGTATTGACAATCTAGCCATGCGCAAACGTGAAGAAACTTCAACAGTAGAGAATGTTGCTCCAGTACAGGTACTCACTCACTCACTTATTCCACATAAAAGTAATATTGTGCTTTGTAGTCCTTGTGCTATTTGAAGGTTGAGAAGAACAACATGCCTGTGACGGAGGAAGTTGTGACGTTCGATTCCAGCACTCCGCTCTCTTTTCAACGCCTTATTGATCAAATCGATGCAGATCATAATGTTTTTGTGGAATCTGCTTCTTTTCGTGAGAGCATGCATGCTTGGATCTTCAAAGTTGTTGACGAGCAAAACCTCGACGAAGTTGACCTAAACGGAGTTGCTGAAGATGGAGTGACCTATCATGTTTCTTTCGCTCAAATGCAGTACGGGATCAAGGTTTCTATCTGCCTATAATTTCTAAAGTTTTTGTGTGTGTAGGACGGTGCTTCGGCTGTATTCAAAATATCCTATGGTGGACCTGAAAACAAGAAGCACGAATTTGAAATCATCAAGAGAAGGTCTGAGTGCGATGACAAAAAGACGATAAACGATAGCATCAGCGGAAAATGTGAACAGTTCTCGAGAAAAGAAGACCAAGCAGCTCTTCCCGCAACGGTAATTCGGTCGTTTAAATGCCCTATTCAAGAAATTTTAGCGTCAAATCAATGTGCAGGTCTTCATGAACGGACGTCTTTTACGAGACGTAACTATGCTAATAACACGAACCGATTGTCCTAGTTTCAAGTCACTTCTACGCACTCTCC
The DNA here is from genome assembly GCA_007213375.1 of Steinernema feltiae. Classification (NCBI taxonomy): domain Eukaryota; kingdom Metazoa; phylum Nematoda; class Chromadorea; order Rhabditida; family Steinernematidae; genus Steinernema; species Steinernema feltiae. The sequence goes on along the minus strand of MQUG01001003.1, from coordinate 33,369 downwards.
ACAAGCATTTGAAAACTGTTGCCAACGTTTGGATGTACGTGTACGCGTGGATCCTAAAGGACATGGGCGAGAACCAGTACGAAGAGGTTGACCTTGATGGAGTTATAGAAGAAGGGGCGACTTATCAGGTTCATTTCACTAACAGCTATTTTAAACTTACGGAGGTTAGTCATTCATCAACATTCATTCTGGTTTAATTTATCTGTTTTTGTAGGACGTAAATGTCGCAGCTTACTTCAAAATAAGTTGTAATGGAAGTGCAACGCTCGAATTCGAACATGTCGTTAGCCTTCGCGGACAGAAAAACAAGGAGAACATCGCCGGAAGACTTGAAACGCGAGAAGAGCGCGTTCCCAACAGTAATTGTGAAGAGATCTCAAGTCACGAAGTCACTGAATCAAGTCATGTTCAAACGGTAAGATTATGTTGCCTTTGCGCTAAATAAACAGCCATTTTTTAGATGGCGATTGAATCCCCAGCTATGAAATTGTCCCAGAAATCAGAGCTTGAAACCACGGAAGTCCAGAAAGCTGAAGCTGAAAGTGCGGGGGATTGTAAGATATGATTGATGTGGAATCAATTCTCATTTTGATTAATTAAGCTTCCAAGAAGTCGAAGAAGAAGTCAAAATATGTCAAGACGTACAACAAATCGAAATTTAGATTATTCAAGTGAATTTTGTAGTCTTTTGCTTGGAATAATAATGTTGCATTAATCTGTTTATGTGGGAGGGCTTTCGTTTGTTTGGTAGAAAAAATCAGATGATAGTGCTGGGTTGGAGGAGCGCAGCGAAGTGCGACGATTAGCGACAAACATCAATCTTCCTCTGGCGCGTGAATCCCGCCGTCATTAGCCAGAAGCGGGCGATTGGACGACACGTCACTCGATAAACGTCTGTGTCTCACGTCATCATCAGTCTGCGTGTTTCAGATCAGTCTGCAATGAGACGTGGAGCTGTTCTCATCAGACTTCTCCGCTTCATTCTCCGTCCGTTTAACTTTCGAGGAGGTTTTGCGCGTCATATCTGCTCGGATACGACCGTCTTGGCTCGTGTGATTGTTTGGTATTAGAACTGATTCAGCATGCCGTGAGTTCTCCAATTTCTAACCGTTTTCCAACTTGATTTCAGACCCAAAAAATCCGATAATGCCGAGAGCGCAGAGAAGAAGGCACTGATGTCGGAGCCACGGCTCCTCAAGAACGCCAAGTGAGCCTAAATTTTCCATCAACAACACCGTTTTCTCTAATTCAGGGCCGCTTCCGCTCCAGGTGGAAATCAGTCAAAGCTCTCGTCCGTGGCGGTCTCAACGAAGACATCGAAGAACTCGACGCTTACCGCCAAGACGCAGAAGAGTTCCGCTGGATCGTACAAGTCCTCGAGTATCGGCGGCGCGAGTGCGGCGAAGAGCTCTATGGAGGACGCGCTGGACAAGGAAATGTCGCGGATTCTGACGATTCACCAGTGGTACCACGGAGTGATGCCTCGAGAAGAGATCGAAGAGATGGTGAAGACGGAAGGCGAGTTCATCGTGCGAAAGACCGAGATGCAAGGAGAGAGCCGCTACGCCATTTCCGTCATGCACTCTGGCAGATTGCGGCATATTCTGTTGAATTACAAGCCAAAGACGAGCATGTGGGCGATCAGAGATGTAAGCAGAGCCTGTCGTGTCAGTGGATTGACCTGTGGTGATCGTTGCAGGTGAAGAAGAACTCGCTGACCGCGCTGATCGAGCATTTCGTCTCAACGAAGGACTGCGTCCAATCAGATGGATCGAGGCTGCTGATTCCGGTGCCTCGGCCGGACTACTACATCCTCCACGATCACATTGATGTCGGCGATCGCCTTGGAGGTAGATCAATTGCATGAATTGGCGCCAATTTCGATTTCAGGAGGCGCATTCGGCGAAGTTCACATGGGAAAACTCCGTCGCAGCAACGGCGAGGTCGTCGATGTGGCGATCAAAACGCTCAAAGGCGTGATGCACAAGAAGCAAAAGGCCGATTTCGTGAAAGAGGCGCGTTTGAACCGAAAATTCGACCATCCCAACATTGTGCGGCTGTACGGAATCGCTCCTCAATGCGAGCCGCTGATGATCGTGCTCGAGCTCGCACCGGCCGGCTCGCTGAAATGTCATCTGATGAAGTATCCGCAGCTCGCGATTGAGATTCTGAACAATTACGTGAAGGATGCGTGCCGTGGAATGTGCTATCTGGCTGGAAGAAGGGTAAGATTGTCAGTTTATTCCTGTTTTGTGCAAATCTGTGATTCCAGGTGATTCATCGAGACATCGCAGCGAGAAACTGCCTTCTCGGGAAGAACATGGAAGTGAAAATCGGCGATTTTGGATTGTCCGTCGCGAACAAAGAGGTCCTGAAGCTCGAGAAACTGAAGAACATGCCGGTCAAATGGCTCGCGCCGGAAACGCTGAAGAAGGGCGAATTCTCCACGAAATCGGACGTGTGGTCGTTGGGAGTGCTCATCTGGGAGATCTACTCGCGCTGCAAAACGGATCCGTTCCCCGGAGAGAGCAACGTTGAGGCGAAGGCGAAGATTCTTTCTGGAAATGACCCTATGGTCCCACCGCCGAATACGCCCAGCGTCACGGGTTCTGTGATGAAGCTCTGCTTCACTCAGGTAGAGAAATTCAATCTTTTCATTCCTTAAATTGTAGTTTAGGACCCGAAGAGCGTCCTGACTTTGAATCGTTGCTGAAGCTCCTATCGCCGAAGGAGATGCCGCCTCCAGTGCTGCCGTTTGGAGTCGATTTGTGATTAATTGAAGTTGTGGATAGTAAATGAAGTCGTGGGGAGAATAGGCTGTTGCCAGTGGCCATGAAAGCGGATTGCCAGAATGTCCATTCAGACGATGTCGCGTTCATTGATCGACACATCGATCACTCCTACCCTAATCAGTATTCAAAACTACCGCATTCGTGTTGGCAGTCGACTAATCCCGTTATTTTCGTGCCCTCTCCGATTCATTCGTCCGAAATCGACTTTTCGAGCGTTTCTATGGGCTTACTATTCCATCTCAGAATCGTTCTACTGCTGCTATCAGTAGCTGTCGTGGCAATCGTGTTTATTCAAATAAATAAGTAAGTCCTCGCTGAAGTGCCAGACCGTTTTAACCGCTCGAGTTAAGGCAAAGAGGGAGACATGCCGCCACAACGACGCTGTCCACGCGTCCGACCACAAAAGCGACGAACGATAAGAAGGTCGACACTATGAACATGACTGAAGCGAGAAGAGCGTTTGAGGACGTGATCGACTCGATTCCCGCATATCGAAGCAAAGTGGAGTGCGCGAATATCATCGAGTTGAAGAGCAAGCGAGCGAAAGTCGCGGAAATGTGGAATTTCAATGAGAACATGTACTGGAGGAGCTTTGGAGAGCATCCGAACGTGTGAGTCCTTCAATTACCGTAATGCGAATAAAGGAAATTTTCAATTTAGGTGCCAAACGATCAGAAAGACTTTCGCCTTCTTCGACAAGCCTCTGTCGCAAGAGGAATATGAGTTTCCACTAGCCTACAGTATGCTAGTACATGATAACCCTGTGCAGGTATTGCTAGATACCGTAATCGATGTGTTGTAAATCGCACGCCCTAGATTCTGTTTCTGCTCAGCGCACTCTACCAGCCGCAGAATCAGTTCTGCCTGGCGATTGACGCGGGTGCAAGCGATGAGTTCCAGAAGCAGATGTACATGCTGGAGGACTGCTTTCCTAACATATTCGTCATGGTAAGCGCCACGGTTACGGTATTCCTAGCACTGTAGGCACTTTAAGATGACAACAAAGGTGCGTTGGTGTGATTTCTCTGTCCTCCGCGGGGTATACGGTTGTATACAGTACTTGGCAAGGCTGGAAGCTAATTGGAAGTATTATCAGGTACTGTAAGCACTACGGTAGTGTTTAACAAGCATTACAGTACCTCAGCGGAGTCGATTTGCCTCTGAAGACAAATCTCGAGATGGTCAGGATCTTCAAGAAGCTCAACGGCTCGTTTAACACTGGAATTTACGATTTGGAAGGCTATCGTTTCAAGGTAACGCCGATAGCTGTGCCGCGGATTACGGTAGAACTGTATTAGCATCGCTCAATGCCACCGTTGACTCTGTGGAAGTCGAGTTTGTCCGCAACGTTCAGCCGCGAATCGGCAAATTTCATGATAACGCATCCGAAGGTACAGCAGCTCTACGATTACCTGAAGCATACGGTATGTCCAGACGAGTCGTTCTGGACTACGATAGCCGGCAATCCAAGCGAGCTTCCGATGCCCGGCGGGTTCGATGCGAACCTCTGGAAGGAGAAATTGACCGGCGACTGGGATCGCAAGCACCCTGACAAGCGATCTAGGAAGATTGACTACAAATATGGGTTGTTCGAACCGGAGAAATACTACATCTCTCGCTATCAAATCTGGTACGAGAAGAAGACCAGATTCCGTTGTCACGGTGAGGTTCAATCAGTAGAATTTATGATTTCGCTGTGTTACAGGAAGATATACGTCCGGATCGTGTGTGTTCGGTGTCGCCGACCTTCCTATGCTTGCGGTACGACCCGAACTGGTCGCCCACAAAATGTATTTCTCCGTGCAGCCAGCGACCTACTTCTGCCTCTACGAACACATCAAGCGGCGGACTCTCGCGGCAGAGACCAATTTCAGCGTTGACGCGTATGGCGAGCTGGCAGGACCGAAGCTGCTGAGAGGGATTCCGTTCGAGCAAGTCGATATCAAAGCTCCGAATGGTTATCAACACTTTTGATTGTTGTTTTTGTAGTTAAAATGTAGTCGTATGAAGTCAGTGTGTTCCAACTTTTGCTTTTAAACGAACGTGCGACATTCAAAGTTATGATACAACCGACAACGTTGTGATTAATCGTTTCTGGACGATTGCTGCGTTGGCGATAAATAGATTAGCGGTGAATAGAACTAGCAACAGTCTTGGTCATATGTGAAAAGGGCGCAGCGGCTTCTCTCAGAGCTGGAATCAAAAATACGCGTGATGTCGTGATGGTATCACAACGCGGCTGATCGTTCACTTGTATCATAATGTTGAAATGCGAACGGGAATGACGCGATCGCTTCGAGAGTCGATGACTATTCACATGTGCCCAGCTCGTTGACGTAACACGAATCGTTTTAACAGCCTATTTATTCAAAAACAACATCAATAGTACTCGTATCCATGCGGCACCTTAAATTCCACTTCTGCAAACGGCGTTCCAGCCATCAACTGCGGCCCTGGGAGCTCCCCGTAGGCGTCCACGTTGAACTCCCTCTCTCCCAGTAACGCTCGCCTTCTCACATGCTCGTAAAGCCAGACAAAGGCCGCCGGCTGGAATGATAGGTACAGTTTGTGCGCGATCAGCTCCGGCCTTTGAATCAGCGCCGGAAGATCCTTCACTCCGTACACGCACGACCCCATTGTGTACATTCCTAATTGAACCGCATTATCAGTGAATCTGACGCACAGATCGCGCCTACCGAGGCATGTACGATTCTGGCTGTTTCCCCAAACTTGATACCGCGCGATGTAGTAATTCTCGGGCTCAAAAAGGCCAGAATTTCCATTTAGCGAGAGCGGCTTCGTCTCGTTGCTTCCGTACAACGCGTCCCACTCGCCAGTGAGCTTCTGCCTCCATTGCGTTGCGTTGAAGCCGCCGGGCATGGGAATGTGCTCCGGATTGCCGGCTATCGTCGCCCAGAACGACTCGTCCGGGCAGCCGGCCGTTTTCAGATAGTGGTAGAGCTCGAGGACCTTTTTGTTGAAAACGAGAAAGTTTGCGGATTCTCGGCTGAACGTCGCCGACAGGCTGGACTTCCAGAGGGGGAGGGAGGCTGGCCCTGATGCACATTGACCCGAAGATGAGCACACACACACGCACGGAAACGAGGCTTACAATGATGCGATGAGGCTCCAAATCGTAGATTCCAGCGCTGAAAGATCCGTTTAGCTTTTTGAAGATTCGCACCATCTCCAAGTTGGTCTTGAGCGGTAAATCCACTCCGCTCAGGTACTAAAAGCGGCATTCGCGATGAATTAACGCTTGTCCCGCCTACCTGATAGTATTTCCAGTCGGATTTCAAGCTGGTGAGGTACTGTACGCAACCGAATACGCCCTCGAGTACGCTATGCCTACACCATTCCACTTTTGGCGTAAGCTAAACGTGCTATAAGCCCTTGATAAGCGAAAATCACTCAAAATTACCATAATGTAAATGTTAGGGAAGCAGTCAGACAGCACACGCATCTGTTCTTGAAATTGATCGCTTGAAAAAGCGTCTATGGCAATGCAGAACTGGTTCTGGGGCTGATAGATGGAGCTTAGGAGGAACATGAGCTGAAATCGAATGGGTTATGCAAAGTGAGTCTGAAAATCAGTGGTCTTAGCGCGATTGGATTGCGGCTCATCTATCTGCATACGGTCGTGAGCCGAAAATAGACAAAAAATGGATTTTCGCCCACACGGTTGGTCAGCAGAGGATGATGTTCAGCACAATATGAGGCGAAAGACCAAAAATCGGTGCACAATCGACTAGAGAGACCGCAGACACTCAAATCGAGCTAAAAACCTCAAATTTCGCTCCCTTAGGTCGGCGATCCGGATTCCCAGAACATCCCAAAATTGTCGCGTAGTCAACGAGCGAACGGCGCTCACCTGAACGTAGGCATCGTGAACAAGCAGGCCATAAGCCAACGGATAGTCGTGTTCTTCCTGCGAGAGCGGTCGGTCGAAGAACATGAACGTTTTTGTGATTTCCGCGCACCTGAAGATCATTTCAGATACCCTCACAGGCGTCCTCCAATCCTCACTTGTCTTCTGCCTGCGCAAGAGCCGACATGAAGAGGTCGGGATCAAAGCTCCAGCTCTCCGCATCTTCGACTCGATCGGAAACGTTCTTATAGTCGGGAATCGAGTCGATTAGTCGATCGAACTGATTCCTCGCGCTCTCGAAATTCAGAAATTGGTCGACGCGAGAATATCTGGTCGTATTCTCCAAGATTCGTAGCGATCGAGTGCTAAACGAGTGAAAATAGGGTCCCAGGTGGAGCATGCTAGCATGCCTGTCACTGCCAATGTACACGAAGACGACAGTCAAGGCTGCCAGAAGCGCGAGGACAGCCTTGAAAGCGTTCATGGCAGTTTTGTGAATAGACGGAGGTGATGTGACTTTGTCCATCATCGGCGGTCGCGTTGGCGGCGGATGCAAATTCGACTCGGACGGTTTTGAATATGCAAACTGGGAGGCAGTCAATCGAAAGAGCGCAATGACAGAGAAAACAAGTCCAGAGATCGGGACCATAGTGAAGTTTGAGGCGATTCGTTGGATTTCAAAGTCCGAAACATCGAATTTCAGCGCATTAATGTAAGTGTGTTTCAGTTCTCTGTTGTTGTGTTCGCAACAGCAATACAACAAAGGTATTTTTAGGAATTGCGAGAGGTGATGTGAGATCACGGTTGACGATTGTGAAAAGCGAAATCCTAAACGAGAGATGCGAGAGCGGCATTGCCTCACTCTGTTGATCAAAACTTAAATATTTACCATTATAACACAAAATAAAGTCCAAGTGAAAATCAATGCAAAGACTATATACAAACAAGTAAATTGAATGCAGTCATTCAGAGTCTTCTGTACAGGAAAGAAGAGGCGCTTCCAGAGCTGACAAGATGACCTAATGTCATCCATCACATGACGGCACGTTCCAGGGCAAAACTGTAATTGCAATCGGGGGAGGACAAGTTCGGCGCCTTCAACTCGGGCAACGGACGTTCTCGATCCGATGTCAAACTGTTCTTCATGGCGGCGCTAAGCTTGAACGGCACACCGTCGATTGATCGACCGACGCCTTGTGATGCGGGTTTCTGTCGAATCGTGAAGGCGTCCATTCCAGTTTGGATTTGGGAAATGTCTGAAGTCGAGTGCCGCATATCAGGGAGAGCGCTATTGTCGTCAAGACCGGGATACAGATTAGAGGGGTTTCTAAATGAAGGATAATCAGCGTTTGACAGGAAGTCACCGAGAGGAACGTACGAATGACTTTGGCTAAGAGGCGAGAGACCAAATGTTTGAGGAATTACGACGTGTTTGTAGCAGACCAGCATGCCGTCAATTTCTCTGCAAAAATCAGTGATAAATCGAGAAGAACTGAGGCATTCCTACCCTGCAGAAGAGTAGCTCATCGGAGGTCGTTTCGTTTTCGCCAGAATTATCACATCTCCGATGGCGTCCACAACTGAACTACGCGCGGCTGTTCGTATGCACATGTACTTTTTTCGAAGTCCTTTTTCGCCTGAAAATCACCTAATGAGTAATTGAGCTTGCTGCCACTGACAATGACTTACGCGAATCTGCAGTAAAATCCAAGGCTGTGAATCCTGGTGGCACGGGATCTTTGTCGTTTACGATCGTTATATCGACCAGTACTTCAATGTTATTCTAAAAGGTAATTCATTCAACATATGGAATGGAAAGAAACAAGAAATTTGTCTGGAAGTTGTACTGACTCACGGCCTAAAAACAGCCGTGCGCCTAAGTGACGACCACGTTGATCTAGCGCTTATGCCAGAGGCATCAAGAAGAAAAACTATTGATTTTGCAGTTTTCCTTACTTGTCAAGCGCACAAACATAGAGGAGGAGAACGACTTACAGGCGTGGATCCTTTCGGGATTTGTCGACTGACAGCGACGTATCGCACTGGACGATTGATAATCGCCCACATTCCTTCTTTCCAGAGATCAGCATCGGAGTGATCGTCAAAGGTGCGAGTTATCTGCAAATTGGATGAATTGAAAACTAGAATAAATCTTCCACAAAATGAGAAAATTGATTAAACTCCGAAATTCAAACTGAAACACGACTTACCGCTGAGAATCCGACGGGCGCCTTGTTTCGGTCGGCAACGAGGCACAACGCGACGATCGGCGTCTGCTCGCCTTCTTCTCCCATCTCGGAAACTCGCTGCAACATGGAACGGATGTGTGGATTGTTGATGAGAAGCAGAAGAGAAGAGAGGACAAACGTTTTAAACACAACCAGCGGCGGCGCTCGCTCGCTTGCGGACCTTATAAAACTCAAACGGTGCGTCGGCGCGCTTTATGCGGGCAGCGGATGGTAATGTTTGAAGTGCAAGCGCAATCACAATGAAAACAACGGCACCGCCGATGGGATAAGCGATTTCGCAAGCACAGGAAGAACGTCATCGGCGTCACTGAGGCCGCAGAGGAGTGTGGAGTGAGTCATCGTCAACGGAGTCAACGGAGCGAGCGAAATCGATCAGGCAACGCGTGTGGGGAGCTTGATGAGGCGAGGGTGATGACGTTGGCACGCGACTATTTTGAGCTTGTTGCGTGGAGATTGTGGATTGGCGTATTGCGAAACATGCGTCGCGATAATAATGGCGTTGAACTATTGAGTCGGCTTGATTTGCGATGCTGCAAGCAGTGCGCGACGCTAGGGAGGCGGTAGATGAACGGAAACGCGCTAATTCCTGTTTCTGTGACGATTATTCGCCTGTGAAGTACGGAAAAGGGCGGCAGGAGAGAAGAGCGCCGTCGGGAATGGCTGCTCATGCCTAATTCAGGACGAGAGGGCCTAGATAACCGCGATTTACAACACGAGCGTGATTTTTTTTTGCAAATCGAACACGAATTACCGAAAGCCGCGCCTATCCAAACGTAATTCTGCGCCACGAAGCCTAAATAGCGTGATTTTAATAAACTGAATTTGCTAAAATTGCGACCACACACGTTGAGCGTCAAAAAGTCGGCGCGAGGCTTGATTCGAAGGTCAAGATGCACGCAGGCGACTGTCAACGAGCGCAGCTAGGCGCGACTGAAAGAGGAATGAACAGAAGAATGGGTGTCATCGTCGTCAGCGATCGGCCAGTCACACCGCGACCACAATCGATCGGAAGACGATTGGACGCAATCTCGACCTTTTCACACTTGCGCGCGCAATTCATCATCGTTTTTGGCGACTGGACTGAAATTGTAGCGACAATGGCGATTAATTTTAGCCGATGCTTACACAGTTGCGATGGTCGTCGTGCATGAACGAGAAAACCGTGTGAATAGGAAATCGTTTAGGAAATCCAATGTAGTTTAAAAAAATGAATTACCTCTGACCGGCATCGATCTCGCACCTTTTCTTGACAGGCAATCATGCTAACCAATAGGCCGCACCCACACTGTGTACTGTTTCGTCTAATTCACTTATATTCCAAGTGATTTTATCGTTTTTCCGCTAAATCATATGACCTCGTTAGCGCTTCTTGTTTTGCGCAAAGAACAAATAATCATTAATCACACGTTTCCGTAATTCAAAACAGCCTCCACATACACGAATTAATCATTTCCGGTCTTGTGGTATTAACAAGAGAGGAGATGCGTCTTCTTAATGAACGCCAGAAGAGACGAAGAAGCGTCCATCTTCATCTGCTGCTCCCCTCGTTCCAATGTCTGCTAGCACGCTCATCATCGTTTGCAGCATCGCGCTGTTCGACGTTGTGGTGATCATCGTGCTGATCTGCTGCTTCCGGGTCTACCACATCAACGAAGACGAGTGGAATCAACTCCGACCTACCGCCGTTGATGTTTGAAATCCGATTTTGCGTTTTGTAAAACGGTATAAACGTTGTTGCTCACGTCTTTGGGTCTTGACACGATTTGCACTGCACGGAGTGTTCGATATTTGGGGTATTGGACGCTTGATGCGCTTCGGTTCATCGTTATTTGAAGTTGAACAGGAAAGAAAACAACCAAGATCGCGTTTTGCTGACCTTAAAATGCAAATTTGATGAATTTGGCCATTTTCTAGCCAAATTTCTGCATTTCTAATATTTGACACGTGTTCCCCGCAGTTGTTTACGCCAAAACTGGCGTTTTGTGTTGAAAAAGAAGTTCCTGACGGTGAAATTTGTCACCTTAATCGGAAACTCATCAATCCGCTTCCTTTCGCCGCTAATTGGGTCTCCGTTGGAAATATCCGCGTCAATCCGAGAGGAAAGAGTCCTGCGAACACGCTGCAAACATTAGAATCCTGAAACGAGGCCCACGGGGCATCCACCAACTATCGACAGTCAGGAATCACGCCAGGAGTCTGTGGCGTTTGAATTTCATGAATCTCAGCTTCAGCTTCATGTGCCAAAACACGGAAAAACGGCGAAATTGCCGTCTTGATCAGCCACATTACATCGTGGATTTTCAGAGCTTTTCTACGACTTGATGGCCGAATTAACGAATTTTAGCCTCACAATGCCATTATTCCAGTACAGAACAGCTATGGAGTGTGCTGTGGAGTCCAGGAAACAAGCCTAATGCTTCAGAATCCCAATCAAAACGCGCGCTCAAGTGATCCAACGTGATCGATTCACTCGGATATCCCCGCTGTCAGCGCGTCATAAACAGGCGCGCGATCACCGCGCAATTCTGAACGCATTAACGTCATCATCATGACTTGACATCTGCCTTGTGTTCGGCGGATTAATTAATAGCGACAGCGCTCGGCGCGCTGTCCACTCACTCCTCTGACGGTCATCGACGCCGCCGCCGTCATTAAGGTGGAGAGAGAGCGCTCGTCTTAAGGGTGCAACGCGCAAGGTAAGTGCTCTCATGCACGAATAGTTGCAATAATCGACTGCTGGAAGACACACATCTGCCAGGCAGTCGTGTGCGGACGCGTGGTCAGCGGTAATTACCGACTGCTTACCGGAACCCTCGACCACGACGACCACAACGAGGACGCCCTTTTTGGCGCGATTTGTCCGTCGCGATTTGGCGGTTGTGTGGCAGGAATGAGTTTTTGAGGTTAGTCCGTCGTGTTCTTAAGCTCTGGGGATTACGGTAGGTGGAAGAATCAACGTTCACTGCAGAGTTTAGACCTCGAGCGGATGTATTTAAGATCTACACGTTGAATACACCCCCGGAGCGCCACTTTCACTCATTTAAGCAGTGATACTACTGTACTGTGCTACTTCATTTGACGTAGAACGATTGAATTTCAATTTGGCGCGCTGAATTGCATCAGGGCCACACACAGCGGCGCATTTTCAGCGTTAAATACCTATAGTTTTCCATTTTGGGTGGCAAGTTGAGAATTGATGTTTGCACCGTTTGGAGGCATTTTGACCCCTTAATTTGTCATTCTCGTGGCCTAGGAGTACTGTAATCTTTGAAACACAAAGCTTAGAACTCCTGGGAATACCACTAGTTTCGTGAAATAGGACAAAAATTTTTTTTTTTGGATTTTTGAAATTTTTACGATTTTACGACTTGGTTAGATTCAAAATCGCTTTTTTCGATGTTTCTGTACAAAATCTTGCCCATGTATTCCCTCAACCATATGATCGAAACCCATGTTTACCACCTGCGCGCGTTTACGACAGCAAAGACGAAAAATTTCACCGAAAACGACATTATTTGCGTTTGTCACCACGATTGGCGCGCTGCGGCGCTGCGCGCGGTCGTTGTTTATCCGCATCGTCGTCGGTCGTGTTTAAGCGGTCGAGTAAACAGGGTTAGTGCGCGGTTGAAGAGTCTTGTGAGGAGGCGCGCGCAGAGGCGAAACTCCGAAAGAGGAAAGCAGGAAAGAGACGAGTTTATCCAATTGTTGTTTATTCGACGATCGTTGGTCGTCTTTCTGCGCTTTGCTGCTCTATTGCTTGATGGTGTGGTGATCTGTACATTGATCTTTTGGTTCCAAAGCACTCGGAGCCCAGACGTAGGAGGGGAACTCGTCTACAGGGAACGGCGACTCGAGAAGATCGAGTCGTAGTTGGGCTGAAACTCGTTCATTCCTCACTGCTTTATGGTAAATGGCTTGATTTGGTCTAATCCGAAGCGATAGGATACAGTGGAGCCAAGAAAAACAGAGCTTATCAGGCGCTCGCATTGCTCAAATTTGCAAAAATAGCGTTTCGGTCTGCAAAAGATGTGCTGAATGCGCGCTAACCACCGAATTATAGCCACATTAAACGGTTCTAGAGTGTCCCCTAGCATTGTTAGCGCTATCTTAAAGCCACCTGTACGATACCCCATGCTGTACGCTTACCGGCCAAAAACTGCTGAAATTTGTTTGCCAAGCGACGAATTTTGTAAAACAACAAAACCTTTTGTTCCCACACGCATAAAAACGGTTTTACGACTCGCGGTTTCCTTCGCTTCCTCTCGCTTCCTCCGCCACTCGCCCTTTCTCACTTTTGCTTTCGATTCCACCGCTGAATTCCCAAAACCTACTGCTGCTCGAAAGCAACTTTTCCGGAACGGTTTGTGGACTCCGGAAATGGAAAATGGCGCGTTTTCAAAAGACAAATCAGTTGAAGCAGATTTAGCTCCTTGTAGGCAAATATTGAGTGAGCGCAAGATTAGTAAATTGCACCCTAATGACGTAACTCTTGATTGTGTAGCTCCGATTCTGTTCAAAAACTGCACGATGTTCGCACATCCAAGATCTCGCTTTTATCGACTTCAGGCGTCTTTGGAGCGCTTTCAAAATTGCTTCGGTCAGACAGACGTTCAGGTTACTCAAACGCATGCGCACATTTGGGGATTTTGTACCTTTTGAAAGGTTGTTTGCTTAATGGTGCCAGAATAGTCAAGAAACGCGTTTGGCAGACTTTGGGAGCTTTTGACAGGGGGATTTAGGCCCAGCACTTTTGAAATCGATGTTTCTCGGCTGCTTTTGTATGAATTTGCACCAAATCAGCACGAATTGCAACATACTAGTTTAAGGCGGCAGCATCAAGCTGTAAATTCGCTAAAAGCAAATTGAGTATTCACTTAACTACCTTAAGATGGACAGTGTCACTGCAGAACCCCAATTTTGCTAAAAAAAACCATCAAAACAGTCCTAGGTCCAAATCGACAAAAATCTGTTCCCATACATGAAACCTCACGTTTACGACCTCCTCTTCTTCCTCCCCTAAATTTCCCCTTTTCGCGCCTTCAAAAGACAAATTAATCGAAAATTCCGCGATCCTAATCTCCAGGCACAAATTCCGATGGCGCGCGCCGATAACGCCGCCTGTGAGTTGAGTTTAGACTCGCGCGCGCACGCTCAAAGGTGTCATTAGGCGAAATTTTCGCGCTCACCACCGATTTCCGCACATCTGCGCTCGTTTTTCGCGCCGGCGGAAGACGTCGGCGCGCGCGTTTCATTTGCGCATAATTACGCGCGCGCTGAATGCCATCGGCGCGCCGTTCCAAGGAGGCGCCGAAAGGTAGACGGAGACGCTGGGGTTGCTTGCTTGGGTGGGAAGCGGATTAGTCAGGTGGTGGTCAGGTGCGGCGGCGGCGGCGCGCTGAGTCACGATGATGGACTGTGCCGGAGGTCAGTTTTTGCCTCTTTTTGTTCTCCTGTACTATAGCTATTCAAGCCGCAATCGTCATGCGGTTTTTGTGGATTTGAGCCTGATTTTGCCTCAAGTCATGTTTGGAAGCTCTTGATGTGAGCTGTTGGCGTCCTTTTCACCTGACTCATAAGTGATGAGAAAAGTCGTCTTTTGGTCACCCTGTCATACTGTAGTTGCCTTTTCTCGCTCGTTTTAAATCCAACGTGTTGCGCTGAAGTGCTCGAATAGGAGAAAATCGCTATGACTGACCGTGTCCAGACGGTTTGATAACAGACAACGCGCACAAACGTGATTTGTAAGATGAGATGGGACGCTACATGCCATACAGTAACTGGCTTGAGCCTATTTATTAGCTTACAAGGCTTCACTGGCCACGTTGAGTGAGGTCAGTTTCCGTCTCCTTTACTATAGTTATGCAATAACGGCCGCAATCGTCGCGTGTGGCCGGCAAGACGGCAAACAGTCGCGGTTTCAAGTTTGATTTGAATTCAAAACGAGTTGAATGTTTGAGTGTCGCGCGCGCGCACTTCCCGGTCTCCTTTTGAGTGTTTTCGCCTCCGCCGCCGCGATCATCTTGCGTTCGCGGCCTCTCGCTCGCATGCACCGAACGACGACGACGAGGACGACGAGTTGAATGTGTCAATCAGGAGTGATTTACGCGAGCGAGCGCGTGCGCGTTGAAAGTGTGTTAAGTAGACGTGAACGGTATTGTTTTAGAGGGTTTGGCGTGTGTGGAGGGTGTTTATCGCTGCGTGGCGTCGTCACCCAGCATTCTTAAGGAACAATTTGTTTCTGTGCGAATCTCAAAGCGGGTTGAAGATTGAAGAGTGGAACGAGTTTGGTCGATTTCCGAGCGATTTTGGAGGTTTGAAGGTTAACATCTGTTGGCGCTTTTTTGATTTATTGTAGGCGATCGCTTAAATGAGTCTTGGGAATAGAATCTATGGTCCAAAATCTCACCTAAAGACTATGGTCTCACAAACTTGTTCTTTGAGTGGCAGTTTGTTAAGAAATCGACTAGATAAACGTTTATTTGACTTTAAATCTCGCTTCGTTGGTCTTGATGGGAACAGGGTCCTCCTAGTGATATGGTCCTGACCTCTTATGTCAAAATCGTGTTATTGAGTCAGTTTGACAACAACAAAAAACCGAGTTTTGGGACCTTTTGCCTAGTACTAACTACGGTACTCTTGCCATCACAGTATCGCTTCGAAAATGACCTACTATTCGCTTATTCCTATGGTCATTCAGGGCATTCTGAGTGTTTGCTGACGTTTTTGGATCATCTCTAGCCATTGGAACGGCGTGAAGAGGGGTGATATACGATATTTTGTCACCGCTAATGAAGCCATTTGAAATCAATGCGTCAGTTACAATGGTTTTTGTGGATTTGAGTCAAAATATTCCTGATTTTTGAAAGCTATGGAAATGAGCTACATTTATGCTGTTGGCATCGTTCCACCTTGGCCTGGGCTGGAGCTGGACCAGAGACAAGGCGCTGTGCGCTGAGTCTATAAGCTTTTTCTCCATCTACGTCTGTTTGGGCTTCGTTCCAGGCTTCTAGCCATATCGTACCTGGCCTACACTCTTAGCTTAACCTAGTTACTAGCTTCCAGCACTTTGTAACAGGCATCAGGCTTAATAAATCCGTTCTCAAAAGTGCCATTCTTCCCGCTTTAGCTCTAATCGACTCTGATCCTCTCATCCGATCTCTTGTACCTAATTCCCGATCGCCTACAATCGCGCAAGTGAGCAGCCATTCGATCACCATCTCCGTCATCTCTCGCATTGTCGTCCTCGTCATCTCCGTTATGTAATTAAAACCCAATGTTGCGTGTGTCTCTGCAGATCCGAGATGATCCGCCAAACTCTCACCCCGAGGCGTCGTTGCCTCCGCCGCTCCCAAATTCCTTTTGTTCCGGCGGAGCACGCCACCCGAGTCGCCGTGGCGCGCTCGTTATCTTATCTCTCCCGGCCAAATTCCCCGCTTCGCGATCACTCTCGTCGCGCTCGCTCACGACATTCCCCCTTTGATGCTGACGCGATCGCGTGCGTTCCAATTTCGCATTGCCGTCTTGTATTCGCGCGTTTATTGATCTCCTTTCCGGTTTTCAGGAAGATGCGCGGAGGACCGAAGTATACGCAGCTTCCGGACCATTTTGTCGACTCGCTTAAGGTGCTTTTTGATATTTTGGACACAGAGAAGAAGGGTTACATCACGTACGATGAGGTCAGTTTCTTACTTGGAGTTTGAGTGCAAATTGCGCCATTTTTTGACTGTTTTCAAGGAACACGGACATTGCTCAAAGAAAGGCTTTTTCCCTAAGAATTTGTACGTTTCCCTGTTGCAAGTTTTGTCCTGTTAAAACGACGAAAAATGGTGCAATAGTGCAAAAATTTGGCGCTATTTCTAACAAGAAATGGAATTTTGATTGAAATTGATTGTTTTCCTTCCTTGTTTTCGATTCGCCAACTCTGTCAGCCCAAACTGCTCCCTTTCAGACAAATGGGCTCCAAATCAACGTTTTATCGATTGCCAAATTACACAAAATTCGAAAAAAAGAGATTTAACGTAATTCAAAATCTTCAACTAGGACTGAAAGGCACCACAAAAACGCTAAAACAAAACATAAATTGCGTTTAGACGACTAGCTAACCATGTTGGCTATCATGTAAGTCACTTGATCGAGCCCCTCAAGCGGTCGATCATTAATCGGCCATTCTACTGATCGGATCTGTAAATTTCAATTTCAAATCTAACGTTTTGAGGATTTTTAAAACTCAATTGTTAATTTCACGTTAGCACTTAAGCCGTTGGTTGATTGACTCTCGTCTATGAGCATGTAGAATCTCGATGACCAAATTTCCAAAATTTATCTGCCTATCCTTGTAGATTTTAGAATTTTAGAATTAAAGCCAAGCCTGCCTCCCAAGCTGATATTTTATGAGGTTTTAAGGCTATACAAAATCAATTCGAGCGCGCCATATTTTCCTTCCAACCGACGAATTAGTGGCGCGTTGTCCGGCCTCTAATTGCCCGAAAGCGACCGGGAAATACCGGTTTGAAAGGACCGGCGGCAAAGATGAAATGAAATGAATAAAACAGTGATCTGCTGACCGCAAAACGTGACAAATGTGACAGTGCTCACCGCCTGAAACGCAATATTAGGGTTTTTGAAGATTGTTGCGTGTTCCGTGGCCTCGATTTCCCTTTGAGACGTCGAAAATCGTGCGTTTAGAAGCGAGAAATTGACGTTTTGACGGCGAATTTCGTCAATTTGGTCCAAAATCATCGACTACACTGAATTTCTGACCATAAATGATGAATTCCAACCCAAAACTGGCAAATTCCAAACTACACTGTAAGGCTATAGCGATGCTCCTTATCAGATCGCCCTGCTGACTGTAGAACAGTCGTAAACGTAATCAATCTACTGGCTGCCCCACACGAGCATCCCTAGTGGGCAAATTCTGCAAAAACAGCGTTTTGGAGCGCGCAAAACACGATCCTGAATTCCTCTTCTCTCCTCCAACCGTCCACAGTTAATCAGATTAAAATTCTAGATTCGCGCACGCTGGCGTCATCTTCCGACCGCGCAGCTGCCATCAAACTTCCTCGAGTGCCTCGGGCGAATCACTCCTCCCAGCGGGAAACTCACATTCGAGCGTTTTCTGGCTGGAATTCGTCTTGCGCTGACCGAACGACGCCACGGAGGACCGACGAATTTGCAGCGGGTTCGGAGTGAAGGGAAGCTCGATATGGATGATCAGGCGTAAGTCTAACTTTAATATGTTCGTTTGCATCATGCGGGTGGCAACTGTCGTACCATAAGCGCAGTTTTGAGGCTTCAGAAGGCTCGTTTTGATAGGGAAATCGTTGTCTCCGATCTGAGCATTTCACTCTGTGCATTACACCGCTGAATTAGTCTAAAAATGGCCTAAACTGAGCCTAAACACAATCAAGGGCCAATTTTGTGATTTTGTGACGTCTAAAGTAGTACGGTTACTTTGATTTTCGGTTATCTTTTATCTTTTTACGGTCTTTTTATTATTGGAAATAGCGATTCTCAACTTGCCACCCATTTACAAGGAACTACGGTATTCTTCCTTTTCCAACGTTTCTCGGATGCGACCCGATGAACGTTTTTATCACGACACGTATCATTTGTTCAAAGAGATTAGGAAGGATTACAATGCTGAATTCTGATTCTCAAGTTGCCACTTTTTGATTCGTGATTCTCAAGTTGCCACTTTTTGCTCAAGTGCTGTTAGACGTTAGGCACAGAAATTCTCAAGTTGCCACCACCAGACGACTGGTGATAAGAACGCTCTCACTAAACCTCCCATCTTATCAGATCAACAACAACCTAGCGTTTGACGGTACAACTGTAAACAACCAGAACGTCCAAATCGTGTTTCCACTTTCTATCCCCACTGCGGCCGCCGCTGTCGTTTCAAACAGGTGAAAGTTACTACAACGCGTAACAATGACACCTCGCCACCACCCAAAAATCCAAATTTTGAGTTAATCAGAAATCCGCTGTTGAAAACAGTCTAGAGAGCCAATACCATCAGATCAAGGACAGGACATTTGAAAACCTACCAGTTCGCTCTAAAACAGTAAACAATTCTTTCTCAAAAACTACTTTTTGAGGCTCCTGACGCGTAAATTTGACACATCAGGTAATGACACATTTGATCAGGTAATACACTCAGTTGAATTTATATAAACTCGCTCAAACTGAGCTGTTATAATAATAGGGTCAACAATTCTCAACTTGCCACCCGTTGACGAGGTTTTCTGACTCCGATTTACATCCGTTCGAGACGCTCTTCGTTTTGAATTTTGCTAGAGAGCCACCAATCCTATCAGTTCAAGGACAATTGAAACCATTGAAAAACCCATCGGTTGGCGCTAAAACTGTAAACAACCGTTTTCTCAAAAAACTACTTTTTGAGGCTCCTAACGGGTAGATTTGACACAGAAAGCCATGTATTAAGATGAGATTATAAACTCTGCGGGACCTACAGTTGAATTTGTCTAAATTAGCTCAAACTCAGCTGTTCTAATAGTAGAGTCAACGATTCTCAACTTGCCACCCGTTGACGAGGAAGTGGATGTTGTACAACAATGGCGCAGTATTCTGAATCGATTGGGTTTTGAGCTCTTGATTTTGAGTTATTCAGAAAACCCCTGTGGTTACCCACCCATTGACGAGGCTTTCTGACTCCGACACCCGTTCGAGACGCTCTTCGTTTTGAGTTTTGCTAGAGAGTCACCAATCCTATCAGTTCAAGGACGATTGAAACCATTTGGAAAACCCATCGGTTGGCGCTAAAACTGTAAACAACTCATTCTCAAAAACGGAACTGAACGTCCAAAATCGTGTTTCCACCGTTTGCTCACCGCCGTCACCGTCACCGCGGCCGCCCAAACAGGTAAAAGCGAAAGTGATTACAAACCCTAAATCTATTAAACATCGCTCGCGCGCGCCCAGATTAGCGCAAACAAATATTTTCCTCTCCCTCGTCGTCTCCACCCCCAAATACCGTCGCTTTGAGTCGCGGCGACGTGTGTTGAATTAATAGCTCCTGCTGGGCGTCGTCAACGCTCCTCTCGCTCGTGCGCGCGCGCGCATGATCGAAGAATGGAACCTGTATCCGTTGCGACCCCTCCGGACCGGCGACACCGCAATCTCGAATCAAAAGTTCTAATTGTCCGACTTTTACCATTCGTTTTGCGGTTGCGCGCGCGCGCGGCCGACCGACCGCCGGGGAAATCATCCAATTTGCGAGTTTTTTGCAGCGCGCCATGGACAGCTGTTTGCGGTTTAGATTAGAGCGACGAGCGCCGGTGCACTGAATCACTTTTGGGGTGAAATGTTCCCGTTTAGTGTCGTCTCAAAGGGTTGAAGGGTCGGTTGGTTTGATTGCGGGTTGAGTGTTGGGTTGTGGAGACGTGGGCTTCCTTCACAAAGCGCTTAGGCCACAGACAATGTTCCCGTTTTTCTGAGTTTGACGCTTTATTAGGCCTTTTTCCATGCCATACGCGTTGGTTACGACTTCTAATTATCAGGAAACTACCCGGAATGCCCCAATTTTGCTCAAAACAGCAAAAATTACCTACCTATAAAACTGCCCATAGGATCTTAATTCATGAGCCGGCCTAGCGTAGATTTCCAGCTCGTCGGCTTTTTTGGTTTTTTGGGTTAAAAATTTCCCGATTAATGTTGCGTTGTCTTAAACGGTTAAGGATGGAATTAAGGGTGAAATTATGGATGTAGGACGTGTTGTGGAGACGTGGGCTTCCCCTAATGTTCCCCTGAGGCTCTGTTTTAAAAGCTTTGACGCTTTTGGAAAAGCAGGCCATTTTCAATCAAACAGCCAAGAAATTAACGTTTTTGCTTATTGTAGGAATTCGTGGTTTGCTGTTTGTTGCTTTTCAACTCGTCTGTTTCGCATTTTTTGGTGTGAAAAGTTGCCGTTCTGTGTTGCCTTGCCTTTGGCGCATAAGGGTGGAGTGTGAGATGTGTAGAACTTGTAAGTAGGCATAAGAGGGCCAGTGTTCGCGGTTCCATGTTTGAGTTTGTGTGAATCGTTGTTTGCAACCTCGATTTACCCGAAAGCAACCATCTCTGCTCTTCAAAGAGCAGAGATGGTTGTCGGCCAAATTCAAAACATCGACAACGTTGCTCAGAGATGTTTAGTTTTGGTATCGGAATCGCGTTCGTTCCGGATCTTACCGATTTCGTTTCAAAACCGCACATCTGCGGTCCACATCTGCGGTAATTTTCAAAAATCAGCCGCTCTGAAAGGGCTGGCGGAAAGCCATTGCGGCTTGACCATAGACTATTCAATACCTCTTCGTTTTCAGCCAAATTTTACCTCAAAAACTTGTATTCATTGTTTTTCGCACCCGTCTGCGCTCTGCAGCTGCGCAGCTCACTCGCTCCGTTCCCATCTTCACCATTCGCACTACCGAACTGGTCATACTTGTCAGTGATGGTTAATTTACGATTTCAGTAGCGGTTTTCCGGTACTCGAAGACTTTAGAAACCGTGCATCTCCAAGTGAGGGCAGATTTCAGCCCTAAAATGTTCAAAATTCTTCGTTATTTGCGCTGTGCGCTGCAATGACTCATATTCGCGGTGCAGTGTCGCTTATCCGTCTCTCTGGGGGTTAAAGGATGAGTGTTGTGTTTGTGGGACGGACGCCTACGTTTCTGTGAAGCATTCATTCACAAACAGTGCTGAGAACAGATTCCTTTATTTAGGCGTTTTTTTCAAAAATTTTTGCCTATTTTTGCGCACGAAGGGCAGGGTTTGATCCCCGGATGAAACGTAATTTGTTTTTCATTCTGCACTTTTAAATTCCTTTATTTAGGCGTAATTTTCAAAAATTTGCCGCTCTTTCTCGTACGTTTTGGACTAGCGGAAAGCCATCGCAGGCTTGACCCATCGACCATTCAATACCTCTTCGTTTTCAGCCAAATTTTACCTCAAAAACTTGGTTTTTCGCACCCGTCTGCACTTTGCAGCTGCGCATGCTCCCCTCCCTCGCTCCGTTCCCATCTTCACCATACCAAACACAACATCGTCTCCTCCTTTCAGAATGGAACGAAAACGTTTCACCGGTCCAACAATGGGACTCAACGGATTCGATCGTCGCTCGGCGCTCTTCGCCAGTCAACCCGAAGTGTACTCGGCCAACGCGGCGGCGGCGGCGATGGACAATTACCACGTTATTATGAGACCGAAGAGGGTGAGTTCTCCTCCTCCTCCTCTTTCAATAACTTTCAATCAAAACTTTGACCTTGGCGTGTGGGAACGAGGCAGTTTAAGGCGGTTAAGTAGGTCGTTTTCAGGCTACTTAAGTACGTCGGACGCTTACTCTCGCGCGCGCTTTTTGCGGTTACTGTAGTTTACGTTTTTATTGTCAAATTCAAACTGTTAAAGTTCGCACGTTCGAATTCGCGCACTGAATGCAGACAGCGCACTCCGTAGTCAACGGAAAATGCGACTTTTATAGCGAAAATTGATCTTCAGAAGATGTTCGCAATGCTTCAATCTACCATTTCGAGTTGATTTGCCACAAAATCGGAAATTGGCAGCCGAGAACAATCGATTTCAAAAGTAACCATTGTTTTGAGTAGTTTTGGAGCACATTTTGTGGATTTTTTGAGTTTTGAAAGGTCGTTTGCTGTATAGTTGGTGCTACAATAGTCAGTAAACGCGTTTGGCAGATTCTGACAGCTTTTGACAGAAGGATTTAGGCCCAACAGCTTTGAAATCGATGTTCTCGCTGCTTTGTATGAATTGCACCAAATCAGCACGAATAGATGGAATAAAGCCTTGTAAACGTCATCTCTATTCCAAAATAAGCCTAGATTACATGTAGAACAAGATAAATCGCGTCAGAGTCCGCTGTCTGAACGATACGTTCGTTCGAACGTGCGAACTTTACCATTGAACATTAAATTTAATGTTCACAACAGCGCACATGTTTTCATTCGTGGTATACGGTAGAAGTTGCCATTGCAGGACGGCCTCCCACCCGCCTACAACAACCACCAGCTGATGGACAATCGCGATTCTCGTCTGATTCGAATTCCGCAACCGCCGCCTCCACAAACGCACGAAAAAGAGTCCAAAATGGTGAAAATCCCGCTGCAGGCGCAGAATGCGAACAGATTCAGACCGATCAGCTCGAATTCCTTTGGATCAGTTTGTGAGTGGAGAGGAGCTCTGGAAGACGATGTTGACGTGTGATTTTCGTGAATTTAGCTTCTGGAATGGCGGAAATTCAGTGGCGAAACTCGCAAATGTCGACTTCGCCGTCGACGATCAGCGGAGAATCGCACTCAAGCAATAGCCGACACGCCTACAACGAGGATCAGAGTCCGAAAGTGGTAAGCAATCCGTGAATTTTGGAAACAGCTGGTCTTGCAGCGATCACCCTGAGGCCGCAAGTACAGGAGAACGGTACGCTAAAACTAGCTTTTTAAGGCCGTTTCTCGTCATTCTAATGTAATGAGCGTTCTTCACGGCCTCAAATTGATCAAAAACATCCCCGAAAACGTAGATTTGTGGACTATTGGGTGATGAAATTCCAGATTTTCGATCAACAACGTTTCTGCGCCAAACGACCACAAATCTGCGTTTGCACGAATGTTGTTACCACACGTCATGTAATCAGAATCACGCAATTTCACGAATGCGAATGTTTACTGACGTTTTGTGTGCTAAAATCGTGACTTTAATCGCACCATTTCAATAGCGCATGAAATGCGCCTAGATCTCCTAGAGCCACAAAACAGCTATAAAAAGTAGCCATTTGGAGTAATGAGCTGAAAACAGCCCCTGTTTTGCTGCAAAAATTCTAAAGAAGAAAATGACATTTTGAGTTTGTGATCTTGGATTAGTCGAAATTAATCCAGATGTGTGGTCATTTGGGGACGAAAGCAGACCTTTTGTTGACAGACCTGCATGGGTTTTTGGTTCTTCAGAAGATGGCGACCCGTTTTAGTCCAATTACAAGCGACTTATGGCTTTATGGAAACATCGTCATGCGCAACACGTATCCTCGGCCTTTGTGGCTTCTTTGTGCTGAATTGTGACCTCTAATGACGTTTAGAAGGCGGATTTTTGATCGAATTAGGGTAATTCGGGGACGAGAAACACTTGGGAAGCAGTAGCACCACTCAACAACGCTTAAATACTATGGAAACTAATGTTTTTTAAAGATCGTTAAGGAGCAAAATGAGCGAATTTTGTGAGTACAGTAGCTGCCTATTCGATTCGAGAGAAAATACAGATTTTGAAAATTGCTGTAAAAGTGAAAAACCAAAGCGCCTATGTATTAGGTAGATTCCGTGGGATTGAACTGTGAGATTCATGGCTATGGAGGCGGTCAAGGTGGTCAAAAGTAGTCTTTTATGAAGGTTATGAAGCTTAGCTACACCGCTAAATCGTCTCGCATAACAATTTGGCCACTTAATGCATGACAATACCACTCGGGGATGACTGTTTTGAACTACAAATGCGTGTTATCGCTGAATTTCGTTCCCCACCAGCTACAGTCATCTGTTTTCCCTAGTTTTTGGCTACATTTTCAGGCAAAATTGCGACTCGGGAGGTTATTCAGAGAAGCAACTAGTGAAAGCAGCTAGCAACTTACGAGAAACGGCCTTAAAAAGCTAGTTTCCGCGTACCGTTCTCCTGTACTTGTGGCCTCAGGGTGATCGCTGCAAGACCAGTTTTGCACCAAATGTTCACTGTAATTGCTACAAGCCGTGTCTAGACAACTAGAACAGCATTCGCTCTGGCCGATCGTTCAAGAGCCCTGAAAATGGGTTCTCTTGTTTGTCATATTGGTCATACCGCAAGCTACCGTACACATGAGAACAAATCAGAGCTCTTTGGTGTCTGAGGAAAAGGCTGAAAATTGACACCTAACGGCCTGAAGCGCATTTCACTTCCTCTGCAATTGCGCATCCGGCATTGCAATCATAACCTCCTCTCCTCTTCCCCGTCCATCGCTCTCCCCATAACCCTATAAACCCACGCGCACTCTGACACGCAGGGCCCATAGACAATCATAAATTTACACCGCAGCTGTTTTGTCGTTTTTTTCTGCTCTTCGCTGCCTGCGCGCCCTATAATTAGCATAAAAACTGATGGTATCACCGAGCGAATGCGGCATTGAGCCGCTATAAGCCATGGGCATTGACTTTCAAGCCGACATCGAACACGTGCCTTCTGCGTGAAAGTCAACAACGCTAACCATTGCGCCAATTGCGCTCTGAATTCACTGTCACCGGAATCGTATATACCCGAAAGGTCTTTCGGCTTGTTTTCCTCGTTTTCCGTCCAAACAACGACGAATTGTACCGGCGCCAATTCCTGTAACCCTCCGGCCTCCCTCCTCTGACTCCACTTGTTTTCGAGACAAAACAACGCCGTTTGTAGTCGTCGCAAATTGTAGTGCACCAATCAAAAACAAATATTCGCATTTAATTACGGTAGAGATTGGGGAAAAAAGTACAAAATGCATCCATCCATCCAACCACACAGAGAAGATGCGCTCTATTCGCTGCCTCGTGCGGCGGCGGTGCATTGCGCGGTCAACGCGTCAAATTCGAGCGCCACTTTCAGGAGCTCCTGGTAGGCGCGTTCGAGTTGCTCCATCTGGCAACGGCCGGCCACAACGTCGACGCTGCGTTTGCCCGGACGGAAGCGTTCGCGTCCCAGAGCGATCGACCGTTTTCCGGGTCGGAATCCGCTTCTGCCGAGCGCGAGCGATCGCTTCGCCGGGCGGAATCCGGCGCGACCGAGCGCCATCGAGCGTTTTCCCATCTGATCCTCGGTGATGATGTCGTAGATGGCGGCGGTCGAGTCGAAGACGGTCGGGTCGAGGAGCGCCAAGGCGGGGAGCGTTTTCCGGGTCTAAAAAGTTGGTTTTACGAGTTTTGAGAGTTTGCGCGCCTACCTGAATCCCATCCTTCCGAGCGCCAACGATCGTTTCTCCTCCGCATCGAGGATCTCTTCGGCCGACCGTTTCCCCGGCCTGAATCCCATACGTCCGAGCGCTAGAGATCGCTTCATCACAGCGTCATAGCCCGAATCCTGAACGCGCAATCGACCGTAATCTGTGAACTGCCATGAGAGAGCACCACTCACCTGTTCCTCCTCCTCAAAGGCGGCGGCTACCGTACCCAGAGCAGCTGCGGCGACAAAGACAACGAGAGCGACGACTGCTCGCATGGTTGCGCGGTTGTTGAAATGAGATGAACGACGACGACGGGAATGGAATGAAAGCTTCGAGCGAGAGCGCGCATTTATAGCCGCGAGCGGAATCGCAGGCGGCGCGGCTAGGAACGGCCCCTCGCGCGCCCCCGGCAATCACGGCGCGCCTCCCAAAAATACAAATTTTGATTGTTTTCGCGAACGAAATGGCACGCAAGGTGACGTGCGCGTTGGAACGGATGATGACGAAGAGTTCAGCTACGGGGCGATCGGTTGCTTCATGGGGAGCTGTGAGGAGGTGGGAGGCCCTTGCATGCACAGGGATCGTAGCGCCGCACGCGATTGACTAAAAATGATTTCATGACGTGAGAGGAAGTAATAGAGGCCGGATTAGGTTAGTTTTGTTGGAGAGGAGAGGTGAGCGTAAACATCTTTGAAGCAGAGGAGGACATTGAGCTTAACATAACGATTGTACCCAAGTACAACAAACACTACTACAGGCTCAATTTGGCCATGTTTTGAGTGTAGTGGGTCTTGCAGCGCCGGTTCTGATGGCTTAGAAACGGATCGATCAGATCGTTCTGGACAAGAGAGAAGAACAAGAGAGAAGTTATGGAAAATCGCTTTTTTGGCCTGGAACAGAGGCTGGCAATTGCACTGTGATTGCGGAAGTAGAGGAGCTTAGTTAGTGTGGGTAGTGAGATGTTGTAGCTCCAAAAATGTGAACATTTTGGTTCTGAAATTGTTCATTTGGCGATTCGGGGTCTAAATCACGTTTGCTGACTCTATGTTACCGTACCTAGCAGCACAATTCACTGAAACTATTTGATTTTCAGAGTTTGAGGGTCTTGGCGTGATCTGATCAATCGAAAGCTTAATTTTGAGATTTGAACCTTAGAGACAGACCCAAATCATTATTTCGTGTTCCGTGATGCGATAGCGATCGGTATGTGCCCTCCTTTGCTATCGCCGCGCTTTCAATGGCGGTTTTTGTAGCAAAACAGCTGCGCCGTTGGCTGCGTTGGCGTTTTTTTCAGCGCCTACAGAGCCTAAAGCCCGCGTTCCGCTTCAATTCACAAGTCGAACATATGAAATTTTCAATTTAAAGCTCAATTTTTCTCTTCCTTTGGGTAATTAGCAAGGATTACGGTAGATTACTCTGTTAGCTGACAGCTGGTGGGCGGTTTTCTGAGCGCCTACGGAGCCGATCGAACGTGTGAAAAATCAACATTTTATTTTCTTTGAATTCATTTTTCTCGTTTATTAAAATGATTACGGTAGCCTCTCTCATCCGGCCACCTGTAGGCGTTTTTAGCTGACCGAACATGTGAAATTTCGATTCATCCTCAATTTTTCGCTTTTTCAATTCAAATTTTCCAAAAATAACCCAAATTACGGTAGTCTGGCAATCACTTGAGAGCTTGTGGGAGTTGTTAATTGAAATTCCGTCCATTCGTACTCGCACTTTGCGCCAAAACCGACTACAACCTCTGCCCGAGACCTACAAAAAACGTATCTGACCGAATGTTTACCGTTTACCGACAGTTGACGTCAGCAGCGCGTTCTGTACGCCCGCCACGTCATCATCAGCGCACGTGTAGGTCGAAGAACGACTTCCGGCGGCAGCGGCGGTCGTAAAGTCAACTCGACCAATTTGACTTCTACGACCGCTAATAACGATCGTTCTTGACACTTTGGACCTAATTAGCGACCACCGCCTAACCGAATTGCCTCCGGTTTTTTGTCGATTGATTACACACATAACTTTATTATGTCCTCGTTGTGTGTCTACAGGATGGCGGCCGAACGGGCGACTTTTATTAATGTCAATTGAGTTTCGGTTTCCGAGATCGAATTCGCACGTTTGGCCGCTTGAAAAAGGTGCTTTTTGGATGGAAAAATGACTGCCTACTGGTGTGTTTCCGAGAAAAGCGAGCTAGCCTGAGAAATGAGTCAAAAGGGGACAATTTTGTAGTTTGAGCATGTAGATGAAGGTTAAGGGCAGAACGTGAGTCAGCGAATGGCCACAGTTGGATGCTTGACTCGGGCACCCTGAAGTGGCCTAGCGTATCCTGTTTTGAGCCCAAATGAGCAAAACAATAGTGCTCAACACTAATTTGACGCCAAGGACGCCGTTAGATGCCTGTAGCTTGTTTAAATTACCCTGAACACGCAGACATTAAGCTGTAAAACTGACAAAAATGGTTGAAAGTCGATCGGGCAGCAGAACACCGGTTTGCAAGTTTGAGAGTATGGTACCATAAGGTCCACGTCCCTCTACACCAGCTTGAAATCGATGCTTCAGCCCAACCAAACAATCCAAACAATCCAAACAAAAAACAAAAAATATTTTCAAATGGTCTGACGTAAACAAAGGTTAAAAGCATATCATTAGTCAGTAAAGAGCTAGATTTGGATTTGCAATGACGTCAGTGACTTCCAAGATGCCATCGTATTCGTATTTGAGGTCAAAAGATGATAAATTGGCGATCTGCTGGCGTCCCTCAAGCCTTAAATGGTAAAAGTAGAGTTTCTCAAAATGAAAATGGTCAGCTATTGGATCTGTTCGCTTTCTTCTCGCTCAGATCGAGTAAAAAAGATGCTAACCTACGTTATCTTCAAGCTCAAGCGATCGCGTGCTTCAAGGCGATTTTGCGCTAAAATGTTGGATTTTTATTGCCTTTTTTGGTTTTGCAAAGACTTGGTCTTCACACGCTATGCTAGAGAGGAAGTAGGTGGATGGAGAGCAAGATTTGAGCCTTACACGAACGCGTAAATCGCATAAATAGAAATTGGCGCTTTACATCGAAAGGCATCATCAACTAACAGCGTCTAACAAGCGCACGCATAGGCCTAGAGCTATTGCTGGCTTGTTTTCGCGCGCATTTTGACGCCAACAACAACATCTCCACTCAAGTAATCCACCCAAATCCTCTTTAATCTTGGTTTCTAGATGAGCTCAAACTCCATGGTACTGGAAATGTTGTAAAGTTAGATAATTTCGATGTTTGCGACACTGAAATGAACCCCTGCATCCTAAAACAACGTTTGGTGACGACGTAATTGCGATTCAAAAGACAGCAAATCAGCGCGAGGCATCGAGCGCCGGACGATTGGGCGCCTCACCAAATGCCTTTGTCTCTTAACATGTAACCTGGCACTTGGTGCGCTGTGCCCTACGAAGCCTGGGAAGCTAAAAACTTAGGCTAAAAGACTATGGCAGTGAGCCTAAGCTGAGCCTAGCGTGCAGCCTATGCTTAGATGTTGTCATGCAATGCTTTCTTGAATTTCCTACGTCTCTTGATTTTCAGACTCACAATTCCGTCATTTTTGATTGAGATATCCGGGCCGGGTCCCACTTTATACCCACCCTCACTCTTAAAGCGCAATGTAAATCCGTTGATCCAACATCGCGGTCAAAACACTGTTCTATCATTTAGAAAATTCCAAATCTGTCCTATACGTGCTTCGTCACTCGTGCCTCTTGCAAATCAGCGCCTACAAACCTTAAAGGCCACCGCTACTTCCCATTTGCCGAGCCGATCGCACGGCAGCGTTGCACTCGTGCTACAACAAAACTTTAAATTTATACTTTCAGGCACGACATGAGCGCCTGTTGGAGGAAGAACTCGAACTGATGCAGCGCGGCGTTGACGTCACCAATCGGCTCCTTTCGTGGTACTCCGATCGCCTGACGTCGATTGCGAAACGCAAAGAAATGCTCAACAAGGGGATTGTAGCGCTGGTAAGTGGTGTGCGCCGCTCGCTGTGAGTCAACGTTCTGGGAAGCAGCGGTAGGGGATACAAAGTGACTCTGGTTTATGGTTCCTGTGGAACGAACGTCATTCTCGAAGAATTGGTCTCGAAACGACAATTTTGGGTTTGAGAATTCTGGCTATTTTTACATGCTGTCAGTAATGGAATTGTAGAACTACAGTAGCAGTTTTGTGGTGTTATGCGTACAATTCTGAGAGTATGGTCCCAGCGCGATTAGCCTGCAACCAGCAAGGCCATTCTAGACCACGAACCGCTTAATTTTCGGTTTTTGTAAACTTAAAAAGATCAAATTCAACCCAAATGCGGTCAGCCGCAGTACGTCATTTCTAGAGGAATTCTAATTCTCGAACAATCGGTCTCGAAACGACAATTTTGGATTGCTTTTCCAGAATATTCGCTTGAGCGGGCATGTTTACATTGTCACCACTAGATTTGAACAACTACGGTCATTTTTTTTCACCTGAGGGGCTGCCTGACTGCGCTGACTGCCCTAGTCTTAGTCAGGTTGCATAGGGTCCAGCGAGCAAGTGCCAGGCTACATACCAAACAGCGAGCTAATTGTAAGCGCTACGTACAGACAAGGGCCGTTGTTGAGGCGCCCAATCAAAGTGAAATTCTTTCGATTTTTCAGAATAGAAAACGCGTTAGTTTGAGCGATTTTCAACTTGGATAGCCGAGCCCGGGCCCCACTTTATTCAAAATACGGTAAATTGCAATATCGGCTTCTCTACCTTCGACTAGGAAGTGACTTTAATCTTGAAGGTACGGTAAATCCGTGTACACCGAGCAAAAGTCATCCGCATCCGGTACCCAGTTTGTACCTGTATTTGCAGATTTTGATGTCAGTCGCCAGGTAGCGTGTTCGGCGAGGAATTCTCGAACATTCGGTCTCGAAACGACAATTTTTGATTGTTTTCCCCTCAATTTTGTCGTTGTCGTGACGGTAGAAAATCCCAATAACACAGAATTGGAGTCTTTTGGTCGGTAAACGCAAAAACTGAAGAGGAATGACGTTCCTTGACACACTTTTGCTATTTTGGACCACTTGTTTTGATTATTAGACTACGGTATGCCACGAAAAACTTGTTTTCGCCATTGCAGTCGCGGAGTCACGGTACGTGACAACTCGGCGCCAGGACAATACGAAGCCGGTAGACCAGAAAAAGCCTAAGGCAGTGAGCTATAGCCATCGTCAGCCTTGCTCTACAAAGCTGGGGTCGAATCGTCCTGGCGCCGAGTTGTTCTGCCTCGTCTTTCATACCAAAATCAAATCAGTGAATCGTGAACACCTCGTGCACTAATGCACTACCGTAACCCTGTCCTAAACTACAAAACTCTGGCTATTTTAAGCGTCAATTCAGCTCGACACGCAATCTGCGCAACGCACAGCGCGCATTGTAGCCTCTCCGATTGCGTGACCTTCATTATTATCGTTGCAGGACACGTCCGTGCACGAGCAAAAGCTCAATTTCGTCCGCGCCAACATCACCGAGCTGAATCGACGAATGACCGCGCTGTGCGAGAGCAGCGAGCGCGGCTTCCCCACACACGGCAATCTCATCAAGAATCAGATGCCGCAGCCTTCCGACGAGCCTTCGCAATGGCTCCACAAGCAGAATAAGCGTCTGACGGACGAGTTGGACGAGAAGACGCGTCTTGTCGAGCAGCTGCAGAAGGAGAAGCGGCTGGCGGAGTTGAGGCAGATGCCTGGCGGGGTCGGCGTTGGACGTACGAGCCACAGGTAGGCTCAGACGGGGCGAGAATTGACGCTAAAAGAGGCGCTTTGTTTTAGGCATTCCGCTCTGTTGGAGCGTCCGTCGGCCTACGTGAAGCCGGCGATGCACCAGCAGCCGCAGATCTACATGCGACCGATCGCGACCACGCCGGTCAAAGTGCACCACGATACTCTTTTGTAATTAAAAATCAAAGCGAATTTCACATAATTTATTAATATTAATCTTAATATTTCTGATGATAAACTCATAAGCAAAGACAGGCTGACTCCTGACACGAAGGCGAATGTCGAAGAGCGCATCAGCATCGATCTGCGACGTTTTTAGGTATACGGTTTCCACGTTGACTACAAGTTCTGCGACCTCGAATTAACCTGAAACGATTGGAAAATGATCGCCTTGGGGTTACTCAAAGTTTGACTCCTGACACGATTAGCATGAAGATGAACTGTGCAGCATATTGTGGCCGCAGCAGCATCGATCTGCGACGTTTTAGGAGGTGTTTGAACGTTTTCCGACCTCCAATCAACCAGAAATAATCGGAAATTTGCGGATTTGAGCATAAAAGCAAAGATTACGGTATACTGAAGACTGCGAAATACAAATTTGCAGTCAGAACCCCGAATTTCTGAGAAATTGGTAGTTTCACGCAATTCAGATGCTTTTGCGTGTTCGACGACATATTTTTGCCCTAAGACCAAGCATTTTGTGCAGTCAAAATCGCCTCTCAGGCGGCCAAAAATTTGTCCCTGGCAGTGTTTGACCTTCACACGTTCAGCATGCTAATCAGTAAATCAGAAGACAATTGAGGTCCTGAATAAATGTATCGCGACCCAAATTTACTTTAAAAACGGGCCTAATGTAATGAATAACCGATAAATTGTTCAAAATCGCCGCTTTCGTTGATTTTCCCGGTTCTTTGGACAGTCAGAAGTCACAATTCACAAAAACGTTCTTTATTCATTGAACTTCAGTCAACAATCCAAGAAATGGGCGGCGAGCATCACTTCCGTCATCATCTCCTCTGGAATGTGAAAGTTGCCTACAGGTTCATCGGGCTTCTCCTTCTGCAGCCGCTCGCACTTATCCTTGTGCGCCATGTAGTCGCAGACGACTTGCAGAATGTGCGTGGGAATGCAGGGCAAATGGACTACGGTATCGCCTTCACGTGGCCTGCGAGCATCGCCTCGATGGTTGAGGAGATGAGCGCCAATTTGAGTGGCATGATGAATTTCTTTTGTTCTGCGCTGACCAGAGTGACGAGGTCGATGACCGCTGGCTGCTGCGCTTCTTGGGAGGAAGGGAGGACATTTTGGAGTGTGGTCGTCGTAGTAGCTGCATCGCCGACTTAAATGCATTGTTCAAGCATTGCTTCGTCGACCTCAAAAGCGATGCACCAACTCGTATTTAAGGCGACAATCCCATGATGACCGCATGTCAAGATGTCCTCTTCCTCTTCTCTTCTCCCCGCCGCTCCCATCGCGGAAGAAACAGAACAGATTGCCGCCACAGCAGACGCCCCGACCTCCGAAGAACCAGAGATCGTCGACCTCGTCACTCTGGTCAGCGCAGAAGAAGATGAATTCATCATGCCACGAAGATTGGCGCTCATCTCCTCGACCATCGAGGCGATGCTCGCAGGCCACGCGAAGGCGATACCGTAGTCCATTTGCCCTGCATTCCCACGAACGTCCTGCATGTCGTCTGCGCTTACTTGTCGCACAAGGACAAGTGCGAGCGGCTGCAGAAGGAGAAGCCCG